>VZRZ01005240.1:23667-88285 GCA_013398175.1 Climacteris rufus
CGGCGGGTCCCTCGGACACCATGAGGGGAGGCTCGGCGGGTCCTGTCAGACTCTCGGAGGGTCCCTCTGACACCCACTGAGGCAGGGTCGGCGTGGGGGTCCCAGGCTGCTCTGTGTCACTGCTGTGGTCACAAGGGTCAGTGTCACTGTCATGTATATAAATTTCACCTTCTTCCCCTTATATAGAAAAAAAAAACCAACAAACCCCAGAATTCTGTGTGGTGTATGCCTGATGTAGCAGATACTGAGTCAGTCATTTAATTTCTCTCTTGCTACAAAATACCTCAGAGTGCAGTAGCGTGTTAATTCTCAGAACATCAAAAATGTGCTCTGACTGTTTCTGGAAGTCAGCCTCACACAGCCTCCCAGAAGGAAATACTATCCTCAGTCAACCAGGTGAAACTGTGTGTGAGCCTACCTGGGCAGAGGAGTGTGTGCAGAGCTGCTTTTTATTTGGCTTTAAAGTTTGGAAGGTGTGGTAGGCATCCTGAACTCAGTCTGTGGTTTCTCATGTACAGATTGATGACAAAGAATTCGACATTCCTCAGGTTGATACCCCCCCAACGCTGGAGAGCATCCTAAACGAGGTGAGTGCTCCATTGCACAGGGAGGAGGAAAGGTGAGGCAGCACGTGCTCCTCTTCTTCTTCTCCTACTTTGTTTTAGCTTGAAAATAAAACTGTAGAACTTCTCGATTTCCTGATATTGATAGCTAGCAAATTACTCAGTTGAGAAATTGCTCTACAGTGTGTGATACAGAATTTAATTTTTTTTTTAAACTAAAATATCCACAGCTTCAGCATTAAAGGTTTCCATCAAGGCTAAGCACATTCACCTTTGGATCTGGACAGTCACCCAAAGCCTAGGCAGCCTGTTAAGGGCCATCACACAGCTTTTTAAAGCTAAAAGTAACGGCAGAGTATTCAGGGTTGTTCTTAAGTTGTGGGGGGAGGTGAGAACTAGATTCTGCACACTTCCTTTATGTTGTTCCCTTCACACATGTAGCTCTCTGGCAGGAGCAGTGAATGTCTCAGCACCTGGTGTTACCTGTGGTACCTGGCAGGGGAGATGTGACTGTCTCACTTGTATCCAGCTCAGTGTGTTTTTTCCAGTAGCTGTGGGAGTGCACAATCCTTAGAAAGGAAAAGAAGGGCATGGAAGTAAAGATAAACTCCAAGAAAACAGGCTTTTTAATGAAGTGAGGAGGTTGGTGGCTGGATTTGCTAGGCAGCTGATATAAAGGGGAAAGGAACCTGGCAGGGGTGACAGTTCTTTGAAAAACCTGCGTGAAAAATACAGGTCTGAGGTGTCCCAAACAGAGACAGCCTAGAAACAAGAGGAGTAGTAGGGCTGGTGCACAGAGCTGTGTCCTGTTTCTGCTGGTGCCTTGGGTAGAGGAAGTTCAGTAAATTTGGGTGATCCCAAACTGCAAGGACATGCAGTGACATCCATGTCAGGGGTCGATTCCAAGTCTTAAACTTGAGAGGTAGTTGTGAAGAAAGTATAGTTCAGTGCAGGCAAATACAAAGTCTTGTTGCAGTATCTCAGTTCTTGTGGGATGGAGTGAGTGGCACAACCTCTTCTGGAAAGGGTTCCAGTGGAGAAGAACCTGTCTGAGCCAGAAAGACAAACAACTGCAGTTTAGAAAGAGATGCTTAATGGGCCCATTGTAAGGGGAATGAGGGGCACCTGCTCTGCTCCCTGCTCTGTTTGGCACCAGCTGGGAGTTGTGTTGGCTCCCTCTGGCTCTGTGCTCAGAGCAACAGGAGCTGCACTGGGTTTACAAGACATCAGGGAGAAGGGGATCTTTGAAAGACTGTAATAAAAAATTCCAGGCTGAGACTGAAAGAGAGATGGCCAACAGAAGAGCACAGAAAAGAGCAAAACCAACCCTTGTGCAGCTGGAGGGACTGCTGGTCTCTTAGGGCCCATGTAGATGATGAGGCCCATAAGTAGATGGTGAGGGTTCTAGACCTTCTCTGGGCAATTTGGGGACTTGGAAACAGCTCAGCTAAAGGTCCATTCAAGTTTTGGTGGAGTATGTAGTATTTGGGGAGGAAGGATTAGTTGACTTTTTCTCAGCCCACTTCTGTGATTATTGTGAATTTTGGACACTGGGTCTTCCACAGAATCAGCCCAGTAAAGTAATAAATAGTTCTGGTTTTTAAATATGAGACTTCCTCCTCTGTTTTCCAGCTAAATTGATGCTGTTTTGCTGAAGCTTCAGTTATGGTGTTGCATGTTTTGAACATTTAGCAAGCTGTGGTGTTTCTCTCCCTTCAGACTGATGATGAAGAAGAGTCTTTCATTTTGGAGGATCCCTTTCTCCTGAACATTGATAACACAGACACACACTCCTATGACACCTCTTCTGTGGCCAGCTCTGACAGTGGGGACAGGACACACCTGAAAAGGTACCCTGGCAGGGCAAACCATTGCTCAAATCCTCCTTTTTGGACAGAACACTCTTATTCCTCCAGGATCATGTAGGCAAGGGTGGGATTTATAGTTGCACAGAGGGCTGCCCTCTTTGGGCAGTAAAGGCATTTTTTGGGAGATGAATATTTAAATTTCTCCTCATTTTAGTGAAATCTTTAAAGCACTGAACCATGATGACTCTAAAGAAAATGTTTCAAAGGGGTGTCTGACCTCGCTTCAAGCTGGGGTTTATTTGTAAAAGGCAAGTGCTGTCACTTCTGTGAGTAGACTGCTAATGGTGACATCTGAAATGTGATAATTAGCTCTAATACTGCTGACTTGTCTCATTAATTATTCAGATGATGTCCTGAGCCACTACCATGGCCCCCTTGTGTGCCATGAGCAGTTGCACAGGATATAAACACTGAAGTCTGATCATTTCTGGTGACATATGGATGTCTATGGACTCACTGTCCCTTCTTTTTTCAAAAAAGTTGATTTGTGCTGAGAGAAACATTACCTGGAGTGGTTTAAACACCTTGCAGTACAGAGCTTGCAGAAAAACCTGGAGGTGTTAGTGTCACTTTGGGTAAGGCTGGGTGCCATGCTTATGGGTTCCTTGGCCAAAATACCAGATATTAACAACATGTCCCCTCAGCCTCTCCCTCAGCTACTTGTTTGTGCACCTCTGGGGAGATAAGAACCCACTGTTTCCCTGTTAGTTTGGGAGTTTGGCTCTCTGGTGGTGTGGGCTTGGCAACAGAGCTACAGCTTTCCCATGGAATTACAGTGTGCTGGAGTATACCAGTGCCTTTAGAAATAACTGTTCCTGCACTAGTGAGTTAGTTAGTTAGTTTTTAAAAGCATTTTCTCCATAAACAGAAGGACTTATGCTTTTGGATCAGGGGAGCTGTGTTCAAATTGAAGTTTATATTTTAAGAATACACCCAGTTTTCTTAGGGGTCTGTTTTCTGCTAATGAGCCTTGTCCAGTGGTGGATTTTCCTGAGATAGCCACTTTTACAGGCTGAAGCTTCCTCACTCAATGAAAGAACTGGAGTGTTGCTTTCAGGATGTATTAACAAACTCTAGGGTTTGCAGATATGTGAAAGTGACCATTTGTTTGAAGAACTGCTGTTTTTGTTCCAGGAGATGAGTGAAAACCAAAGTGCATGCAGGCTCAGCAGGGCAGAGCAGGCTTAGCTGGCTATCTCATCTCTCTCTCACAGAATGGCTGATCTCATTCTGTGGCCCCAGGAAGAATGGAAACTCCATGAGTTCCAGGTGGATGCAGAATAGACCTGCTGGCCTAGCTGTGGGTTAGGCAAAGGTCCAAGCTTTTATTCTGCTCTAATGCTTTTGGTTCATTTCTTACTTCCTTAGGAAGAAAAAACTCCTGGATTCTCTCTCCCTCCATGGCTCAGTGATACGGCTCTCCCTCCTCAAAGGGATTTCTGCCCAAATAGTGTCTGCAGCAGTAAGTGTCATCTTCTGGGCACAGCCATTAGGAAAAGGGTGACACTCTTTTGGGGTGTGTGTAATCTCTTGCCCTCCCCTACTGTTAGTTCTGTTCATGGTTGGGACATAAACTGCTAACTGGTAGTCCTTAGCCAGCAGTGACTCAGGCCTGAGCTGACCTCCTGCAGCAGTGATGTGGTAGGTCATTTTTAGCACTGATCTGTGCTGCTGGATGTCATCAGACCTGGTGGGAAATGTTCACAAAACATTCTGGTGTGCTTGGAGGGGCTGGAGCCAGGTTTGCCTGCAGCAGGCACATGGCTCTTTGGGAAGAGCACAGTAACATTCATATGGAATGGATCATTACAGGACATTCTGCTTCCTCTCCGTTTCTGTGCACTCTCCCATCCCTTGGGTGGCTCCCTCAGCTCAGTCTGCCCTGCTGGGACCATTAGAATGCAGCCTGTGTTGAGTTTTTTGTGTGGTAGTTCAGTTATTAGAGATGTGCACAGAGCTGGCAGTTCTGTCTCTCTCTCATGAGTTCTCCTGTTTCCCTAGGACAAAGTGGATGCTGGCTTGCCCACTGCAATTGTAAGTACCCTCACACTTTTCAAGGACTGTATATTCAGTTTTCATGCCAGTTTGTGAAAGCAGTCATTTAAGGCAGCTGATAAATGCATCTTCCTTGGATTTTCAGATGTGAGCAGAGGGAGGAGCAGCATGAGAGCTTTCCTTCCTGGGGGCAGAGCCCAGCCTTTCTTCACTGCCCAGCTGCCCCTCCCTTTTTTATGTCATCACCAGGGCTCCTTAGCTGAGCCCCTGACCTGTCCCCATCTGCTGAGCACACTGAATTTCCCTCTTCGTTTCTTCTTTGCCAGTTATTACTTTGACTCTTAACAATTTGGACAGAAACTTAACCTGTAGTGCTCCAAGTTTAAAATCTCTGTGTCTGGAATTGTAACTAAAAGCCTGTCTGAAGGATACTCCTGCTTAGCAATTTGCACCAGAGTTGTTAAAGTCAAGCATGCTAATTATCCCTAAATATGTCAGAAGGGAAGCTGCCTGCAGCAAATGAGAAACATTCTAATGAGGTGCAATACAGTAAGTATTTGTTTTGCCCTTGTGAAATGAGTTTTAATGTTTTACAAAGAAACTAAAGATGTGCTTGGTCACATTATGGTAGCAGCAGTCCCTAAGAAAATATACTTTTTGTTTCAAAAGGAAAAGGAAAAACTAGTCATATCTAAGGCTGCACAGCAAAGCTGGAAGCATGCTGTGACTGAGATGTACATAGAATAAAAACTGGACTTACACATCCAGACATTAAAGCACTTGATTTTTTTTTAATCTGACTTAGACTTACTAAGAAATAAAAAGTAGAACAAGATGAATACACCTACAGCATTATGTGATTCCTCTGAAGTTTTATTTCATGGAGTGCAGGTTTGCAAGTGCAGTGGGATCTTGGAGGATGTGTGTGGTAGGATTTGCTCAGTTCCCCATGGGAAGGAGCTGGAGTCTCTGGCCTTGCTGTGGACTCTCTTCAGGGGACCAGCACTGGCCAGGGCTCCAGAAGAGTTCAGGTGTGGATGTGGCAGCTGAGTTAGGATACAATGCTGAGTGTTTCTGCTCAGCAACTGCACCAAAACAGTGAGACTGACTTTAGAGAGATGAATTTTACTGTGGGTTCCACTCTGAACTTTCCAATTTCAAAGAGCAGAGGAAAATGCAGCCCTCTGATCTTGAGAAAATCTGTGTGATGGTTGTTCAGGTGTACTATCTGAATTATCTGTCTTCATGGAGGAATTGTGCTTGTCACTTATAAATTTAAAAAGTTATAACCTTTTGAAATCTCCCCCTTTTGGCAAACTTTGTTTGGTAAGTGGTGGATTTGTGAATGATGTTTGTTCTGCTTTCAATCTTCCTGTGTGATTCTTTCAGGCAGCATCAAATCTGATTGCAGTGGGGACTTCCCATGGCTTAGCACTGATATTTGGTAAGTTAAAAATAAGGTTTGGAGGGTTTTTGCCTTTTAATGATCTTTAAAAATTGCAAACACGAGCCAAAAAACTCAGCCTGATTTAGAAATGCAGGCTGGATTTCTTCTAAGACGTTGTTTGTGCTAAATGTGATTTTTTTTCAGTAAAGAAATTAAGAAGTAATATTTTAGTCATCTTTACTCATGTTTCTTCTGCTTTGTTGGGGATTGGCATTTTGATACAGAGAAATTTAGCTCTGTGTCAAATATCTAAAGAGCCATTTCTGTGTTTGAATAGGAAATGCTCTGTTTTCCCATGAAGAAATCTAAACCAGTACACAATCAGCATCAGCATTCATCTTGTGCCACTTCATTCTCTTATTCTGTTCTCCCTCTTACCACCAGACTTTCTTAAAAGGGTTTGTGTCTCTGTTTGCCCAGCTTCCCAGCTGGGCCAGAACAGCTCTCCCTGTTCCAAATCACATTCAGGTTTTGTGCCTTTTGGGCAGCACCAAATTCTTAACCAGCTTAGAAGTTCCAGGTATTTATTGAAGCTGGTTGAAATTATTGGAGACCAGAAGGGTGGGAGAGACTGACAGTGCAAGGCTCACCTTCCTGGGTGTTTAAACATTGAACATTTGATGCCATTGGCTTAATGCAGTATTGCAACACTTCTGCTGCCTAAAGGAAAGGTGCAGAGACCCAGCCAGAGGTCCATGTGTTAGGTGAGGGGCAGTGGAGCCCAGTTGCACTGAGGGAAGCTCTGCTGAAGCTTCTCATCCTGAGGGTGCTGAGGCATTAGATAAGAGGTGAGCCAGGTTGTGCAGTCTCCTTGCAAAGCCCTGAGCAGGCTGTTCTCTCTGACTTTGCTTGGAGCAGCAGGACTGGGCCTGCTCCAAGCACAGCCCCCTCACAGCCAAAGCTGCTCCATGAGTCTGTGCTGTGATTTCAGTGGGATGAGGAATGAAATGCAGCCCCAGCCTTGTTTCAGAATACTTCTGGACACTTGTTCTCTGCTGGATTGCTTCAGTTCTGTAAGTCAAACTTGGGCATTGACCCCAGTGCTCTCAGATCTATCCAAAGAGAGAGAAATCCTGGCAGGATGTGACTGTAGAAGGCTTTGTTGGGTGCAAAGAGAGGCTTGGAGTCCTGGCTTGGGTTTATTCTGCAGTTTAAACCAGCAGTTTGTCTGTAGACCAGTCAATATCTGTACTTGTTTTCGGAAAACATCTTTTCACTAGATGTGTAAATTAGGGTCACATTTACTCCCTGAAGGTTTGTGCAAGGTTTATACTGTACAGTGAGAACATAACACCTTTTTTTGCCTCCAGAAATGTAGGTGCATTGTTCTGGTTGAACAAATTTCTCTGAATTGCTGTGTCACTACTCAATTTTTGAACCCCTTATTTTTTGTTTCATATATTTGACTTTAGCTAATTTATTTGTCTCTCCTCCCAAGTCCAGCTGTACTCTCGACTTGTCTGCTCTGTCCTTATTGTAGAAGACTTGGGAAACTTTCATTCTGCTTTTTTGAATGCTTCTGTTGACTCCTGAAGCGTTGTCACAGGACTGGTTTTGGATTGCACGTGTAATATTGAGAAGCAAACTTTTCTGGGTTGGTGTTGGATTAGGTGCCAGCTCTTACACCCTGGAGGTGTTGCAGAAGTTGCTGGGGGCCTGGAGATGCTCCTCTGCTGCCTGCTCCAGAGCCACAGAATCTGGCAGGGGGAAAGAACCTGTCAGGCTGCCTTTTCTGGTGTTTGCTGCCTGTTACATGATCTGACATTAATGGCAAGGGTTGCTCTCATTTTTTATCTGTCTTTCAGGCAGTTTAGCTGCTGTTTGATGCTTGTTACCACATTTGGATAGTGACAGGTTTTTTATGCTTTAGGAATATGACCCTTAGCTTGTTTCTAGGGCTGTACTCACTTGGAGGATATTATTTTTTATTTTTAATGTAAAGGAGGGTCATCTTTTTGCAAACTCTGAAACTTGTTTGGAGCTCTGAATGTTGTGCAAATGAACAATGATGCTGTGTGCCATGACTTGTCTGAGGGTTGCTAGCTGGAGTGGAGCAGTGCTCTCCCAGCAAGCCTACAGCAATCCACAATTACTCTTTGGAGGTTTTCTTTATCCATTTTTCTAGAAGAGCCAAGGGGTTCTACACTACTCAAAAACTAGGACTTACTGAAATGTGTTATTTTTCATAAAGGCTCGTTCCAGACAAAAGAATTGTGTATAGCTACACTTTGTTTTGGTTAGTGTGGTACCACTATGTATTTTACTTTATTTTCTCTGTTGGTTGTAAAACTTAGAGTGAGTATCTTGAGGTTGAGGTATGACAGCATTAACACTAGATTTTGGGGATGGTTACCCTTAGATGCTTTTTTAAATTCAGGAGGAGTTGATTTGCTGCCTGGTGGTAACTGGCTGGAAATAGTTTTATCAGTTACATTACTGTGAACTTCCAGTTTTATTTCCTCTCAGATTTCTTTTTTATTTGGTCTTCAATACAATGAAGTTCACATTTATAAACTCACTTTGAAACTGCTGGGTGGTAAAACACTGATCATCCCAGGATCATTTCTTGCACAAATGGAAAGGGGAAATGTTAACCAAAGGAAACAGCAAAATCTGAAGTTCTCTGTCGTTGGAGGTTAACTCATGTGCTGTTCATTGCTTCCCTCCTTTCTCTGACACGGATTTCTGGCTTTTTCTTTCTTGTGGCCCTTTGTGTGTGGACTGAGAAGGCAAAGGTACAGTAGCCCTGCTGTGTGCACGTGCCCTGCATGCCCTGCATGCCCTGCATGCTGTGGGTGCCAGGCCTGCGGGTGAGGCCGGCAGGGAGGGACCCTGGGCACTGGGTGCACTGCAGGCAGCAGCAGCACAGCAGCAGGGGAACATGCCAGGGCAGCAGGGGAACATGCCAGGGCAGCAGGGGAACATGCCAGGGCAGCAGGGGAACATGCCAGGGCAGCAGGGGAACATGCCAGGGCAGCAGGGGAACATGCCAGGGCAGCAGGGGAACATGCCAGGGCGGCGGGGGAACATGCCAGGGCAGCAGGGGAGCATCCCAGGGCAGCAGGGGAACATGCCAGGGCAGCAGGCCCACTGCACTTTGTGAGGGTGGGGGTTTGGGGCAGGGCAGGGCTCTGCCATGAGATCACCACCCATCCAGAGCATTGCCTGCCACCGTGCCCCACAACATTGGTAGCAGTTGAGTCGTTCTGCAGGGAGCCAAGCAGGCCTTTCACACTCAGGAAATCAGGGCTTAAGGAAAAGATCTTGATGGAAACCTGCTGATCTGGGCACTCCTGACTCTTGCAGTGCCATGTTGTTTCTTTGCTCTGGAAGGTGGCTTATTGCACAACTTGTTTGTATTCACAAATTTGTTTTAATTCTGTGCTTGCAGAGCTGTAGCTAAAGGCCATCTCATTCTGTCTGCAGACTCTGAGAACAACACAGTTACTGCCAGAAAATTCTCAGATGAAGAATTGCCTTATGTAAATTGAAAAATTAAAAACATATTTTGATGATTGATCACCACCTCTGTTTCAGGCATTTGGAAAAAGCTATTTATGTGTAATCCTAAATGTGCCTTACTTCCAAGCTGATAATATAAATCCGTAAAATCATCAGATCAGCTTTTATAACCTTTTGCTTTTGTTTATTTTTATTACTTTGCCAGCCTAGTAATAGGAGCTCATTGATTCTGTGATCTTGCTTTGCTTTAGACTGAATTTCATCCATATTACACTTCCTTTAAAAAAAAAATCATATCTAATGGCTCTTCCTTGTATATTATCTTTTGAGTGGCTGGAAACAAGAGTGAATACTGGATTGGTCATACAAATCACTTAATTTTGGGATACCATAGGGATCTTGTTCGTTTTGAATTGACATTGCAGGTGAGGGAAAAAGAGAGTGGCTTTTGAAAGTTCCTGTGGGGATACACAGAAAGATGTAAAGCCTCTTCAGAGAAAGCTGTGGAAGACCCTCCTTTTTCATGCCCTAGAGGAAACAGGTCATTGATTGACTTATTGACAGGTTTAAGCTGAAGTGGAAGGTACAGAATTCACCTTTAATATGAAGAGCTGCAGGTGGTACTTTTGTAAATGAGCTGTATTCCCAAGCCTCTGGAACAGGAATGATTTCTTTGGATATTGACACCATGTAGAGACTCTCTCTCTGGGAAACTTGTTTTCCAGCCCTGTGCTCTCTGAGCTTCCATGGAAATGTTTCTTGATTTCTCTTCTTTTTCTTTGACCTGTTCTGGTCTATGTGATGTCACAGGGATGTCGAGGTGGCATGGCCCTGCTTCCTCCTCTCCCTGAACAGTGCCTCAGAGTAATCCCCAAGCTCAGCTGTCCTTGCTGTGTTTATTTCTGAGCTCCACTAATGCCTCTTCATACAGGTGGGATTTGACTGCCACTGTGTGCTCAGCCCTCAGTCTGGCTGTGCACAGATGAATGCATCACTGTGGGCAGGAAATGCAGGATACATCCATGCTCTGTTTCACACCCAGCACACTGCTAGCAGTGCTGCAGCTTGGAGACACATCCTGTGCCTTGGGCACATCTTCCAGGGGTTTCTGGTACTCACCTCTGTTTTCTCTGACTCCTGTCCTTACCCTTCCTTGCTCTAGGTGACTCCTGCACACACTGCTCTTGTGGTGCTTCTGGTGTATTTCACATCCTCCAGTCTTCATTCCAACAGTCCTCACAAAGCACCTTCTCCTCCTCCCTCACTCCAAAGCAGGACAACAGCAGAGAGAGATGGAAAAGGCAGCTCCAGAACATTTTTCTTTTCTTTTAAGAGCAGTGCACCAAAGACAGGCAGAGAGTTCTCACACATAATCCCTGAAGTGCAGCATCTTGTGAGTCTCTGGTGGTGGGAGCCTCCAGGAGCTTGGCCCAGACAGAGGTGCCCGTGGTTTGTGGTGTGCAGGGTGGATGGGCACAGCCCTGCAGCAGTGCACTCCCTGTGGAGCCTCTGCAGCAGTGGCACCTCCTTTGCAGCAGCCTGTGCCTCAGGGAGGGGGTTCCTCTCTGGAGCAAGAGCTGTGTGCACTAAAGCTCATTGAGCATTTTAAGTGTGCAGCATGGGGACTAAAGTGCCTTTTCCTTCCAGCTTCTGGCCTTTATCAACAAAACCAAGGAATAAAATCACAAAGCAGTCATAAAATTGTGACATAAAATTGCACTTACCAAAGGCCTGTGTTGGGGTTTTGTAGTTGGTGTTCAAATGCAGAAATAGAAGGCTTGGAAGGTAGAATTAATTTTCTGTCATCTTTATGCTACAACTTCTACCATTGCAGAACAGTAAAAGGAAAGCTAGATAATGCTTTGGTTTTTCTAGTAATTTCTTTTTCAGTGTGTAATACCTCTGCATTTTTGTATTTCCTGTGCCTGGTTTGTACTTTTAAAAATAATTTTTGTATTTCCCTGCAAGACGGTGTCCCGCTCTTTCTGTACTAACACGTGCTCTCAACTTGTAAACTCGCTTTTTTAAGAACTTAACTGTGAGCCTGTAAGTTGTGAATGTACCCGGGTGAATTGTACATGTAACTAATTGCATGCTGTTAATTTGGATGGTGGCTCTCCCTGTGATTTGTTCCCACTTGTTGTGCTGCAGATCAGAACCAGGCTCTGCGGCTGTGTCTGGGCAGCACGGCCGTGGGGGCGCAGTACGGGGCCATCTCTGCTCTCAGCATCAACAATGACTGCTCCAGGCTGCTCTGTGGCTTTGCCAAAGGACAGGTAACTCCCAGGGCACGGGCTGCTGCAGGGCTGTGCCCTGAGACACTTCCCTGGAGCTGACAGCAGCTGCAGGCCCCTCAGCGTGGAGCTGTGTGTTTGCTGTGGCGCTCAGGAGCAGCGCACACCGTGTGGTGTTCTCAGAACGTTCTTGCCCAGCCCACTCCTGCTGAGTCCGATTGCTGGGGGAGCTTTCTGGGGAGGAAGTGACTAAGGCAGAGTGTAGCAAAGGCTGCAATTAATTGTGCCATCATTCCTGTTAAGCTGAAATAGGCAGTGGCTCACTGGGACAACCAGTGCAGTGTTTCTAGGTCACTCTGTGAGGCCTGTGCTTGGTAATTAAAGCTGGTTTTTACTGTGATGATGACTTGGAATTCTTGAACTCATTGGTAGTCCTCAAATTAATTTTGGCTAATACCTTACCTGTAGGACAGACACAGCATAGCTTTTGAGTGCAGGGAAAAAGGGTTTGAGTCTGTAGTTTTATGCCATTCTGAGAACCAAAGGAGAGACCAATTCCTGAACGAAAGTTATGAGACTAAAACTAAACCAAAATGGGCAGACATTAACTTTGTAACATTTAGAGTAATGATAAAAAGCTACTTTGTTTTTCTCTGTAGAGTAACTTCCCTTTGCTCTTTGGCTTTCACCTCCATTGTAGATAAAGCACACCCCTGTGCCTATGCCTGCCTGCAGCAGACCACATGGAAATACTTAATCCATGCAGGGCAGCAGCCAGTTTTAAATGCTACTCAGATAAAACATTTTGGAGCAGCAGCACTGAAACATATGGTCTAGAAGTGTTGATAGATGAGTTATGGAATCACATAAAGTACTATTTATTGTAAAAAGTTTTATTCAGATTGTCATCTCAGCTCTACTGGGCAGTTAGGCAGTGAGTAGTTAATACTCTTGATTTGTGCAGTCAGTAGTTTGGGACTTCCTGACTCGTAGTAGGAAAGATTTCAGGTCACACTTCTTTGGTATGAAAGCCCTGCTAGCCCAGGGTGATAAGGGCAGTGTAGGTGTTTACTGAGGCACCAGGGGATGGAGAGAACCCCTGGACAGGGAGTGTGTCCTGAGCACAATGTGCTTGCAGATCACCATGTGGGACCTGGCCAGTGGGAAGCTGCTGAGATCCATAACAGATGCCCACCCCCCAGGAACAGCCATTTTGCACATCAAGGTAAGAAACACTACCTGTGCTCCTTTTATTCCACTTTTGTTCAGTCAGATGGGGTGACTTTCCTTCTGCAGTACTTTTAGATTTTAGATGAGAGCAGCTGCCCATGGCAGTGGTATCCAGAGATGAGAAAAATGAGCAGAAATTCTGTTTTAAAATGAAACTGAGTATTTGTGAACTGTACTGTAACAAACAGCTGTTGTTGTCTGTTATTGTAACTCCTCTCTCTGATGCCAAAATATATGAAGAATTAGTTGCTAGAACACCTTTCTCTAAAACTTGCAGTGTTTTGACCTGGATACATGACTTGCCAACTTTCAACTTAAAGGAGTCTGAACTGGAGAAAGTAGCTTCTGTCAGCAGTTTTGCACATAGCTTGTTGGGAATGTTTGGGTTGAAAGAGAAATCATCCATGGCTTCTTGTTCAGCACAGTGTTATTGTCAAACACAGCAAATCATGCCTGGCTTTGGTTAGATGGCCTCAGATGTTTGTGTGCTTACAGATTCTGGGTTGCCAAAACCTCCAGAAATGTACCCCAGCCAAGACTGTGATCTTTTATTGTCTTAATTCTTTGCTATCATTAGTAATTCTGGGTGTTTCTGGTTTGGGTCTGTGACTGCAGCCCATTCACCAGCTCTGGCCCCAGCCCATGGGCTCGAGGCTGAGAGCCCTTCTGGAGGCAGCTCAGGTTTTGTGTGCTGTAGTTCTGAGCTGCAGCAGGAAGCAGTGGGGCTCTGGTACCAAAATGTGGCAGCAGGGCTTGCTGGGGGAATCAAGGTGGAACATGAACTTTGCTTTCCTTGCACATCATAAAAAACCCAGCAACTCTCTCAACTCTGTATGTCAAAGGTGTCTTTTTGTAGGTGCAGTGCTTGTGCTTCTGTGTGCTGTTCATACTGCCATAGCATGTGTTTCTATATTCATTTTGGATAGTTTATTTCTTAGGGCCATTTTAATCTCTTTTCTGCTCAGTTTACAGATGACCCAACGCTTGCCATTTGCAACGACAGCGGAGGCTCCGTGTTTGAACTGTCGTTTAAGTAAGACAATAACTCTGCCCATGGAAAGTACAAGAAACCAATTCTGGCTCATAGTCTCTAAAACCTAAGGAGAAAAAACCCATTGAAACCAATAACACTGCTGTTTGAAGGCTGAAGGTGTAATTTAGGGCTGCAGGGTAATTTCTCAGCTGCAGGAGATGCTGTGTGGCAGTGCAATAGCCAAAAAATAGCCTTAGTTATTAAGGTGTCAGTGCTTTGCCCAGAATTTTGGCATTGCTTAGCTGTCACAGATGGGCTGCCTCTTGTTTCTCCTTGGCTCATTGGTGAGAGCTGTCCTGCAGTAACTGCTCATTTTCCTGTTGGCCTCTGCAGGAGAAGGAGGAAGGATTGACAGTCAGTGTGATCCAGCCCAGGAATTTCCCAGGCATTGCTGTTGGATAAGATATTAAGGAATTCTTGTCTGTATGTGAGCAGCTGTAGGGGACTGCTTCCAGTGACACAAGAGAAGTGATCCCAGGAGCTGTGCAAAGGCCTTCTTAGCAGGAGTGTTTATGAAGGCTCAGTGCTGAGGTTGTTGGGCTGCCACCCAGCTGAGCTCTCCTCTTTGCAGGAGGGTTATGGGAGTGAGGACGTGCGAGTCTCGCTGTCTCTTCAGTGGCTCCAAGGGGGAGGTTTGCTGCATTGAGCCATTACATGCAAAAGTTGACTTGAGAGACCATCCCATCACCCAGTATTCACTGCTGGCCATGGCCTCCCTCACAAAGGTAACTTGCTGCTTGCAGGGGGCTTGGTGTGAGAAATCACAAAGGAGAAGTTCCCTGCTATGTACTCAGACGTTTTTTTTGCCCTGTTTTTTTCCTTGAAGATCCTGGTTATTGGCCTGAAGCCATCCCTGAAAGTGTGGATGACCTTTCCCTATGGCAGGGTGAGTAGTGAAGCCAACAGGTGCTTTTTGGGTTGTGGCTACAAACAGGTTCTTAGAGTGAAGGAGATGGGGTCAAGAGCAGGTGTTTGGTGTCACAAACAGTGCCAGCACACTGGAAACTGCTGTGTGGGATTGCAGTGGTGAGCTGCTGGTCTGATGTGTGCAGACTGGGCAGAGAGGAGGTGAGAAGGCTGCTTCCAGCTGTACCTCTGTGAAGAGGATGAATTTCTCAAATAAGTAGGAAGGAGCCTCTCAGCTTCTTGTCTTCCCTGCTGCAGCCTCGATGCACCCACAGGTGGGGTGTTGACCTGAGTATGGCTGCAAGCACCTTGGACTGGGGCCACTGTTTTACATTAAAACCATACAACAGACCCCTTCATTACAGGGGCAGGAGCCAAGCAGAATTAAACTGTCTTCTAAAGTCCCGATTATTTGCTTTCACTAGTCAATGGTGTAATTCCTCTTGGAAAAGCAGCTGGGGGCAGATGTGGGATAGGTTATGTTGGGAGAATGGAGATGAGCTGCCAACAAGCTGCAGCTTGGTGTAGTCCATGTATCCCTGTGAGGCTGGAGCTGCACTGAGCAGCCAGGACACACTGGGGGTGTTCTCTCTGGGTGTCCACTCTGCCAGGGACACACACCGCTCCCAAACGTGTGGCCGGAGCAAAGAGCACAAAGCGCTGCTGAGAATTTGCCTTGCGGCCCCTGCGTGTGCGTGGCACGGTCAGGGAGAAGCAGCCACGTGTGTCCTGGGGCTGAGGGTGTGCCTGGTGTGCCCTAAACCCTGTGTGTGCTGTTTGTGTGGCAGATGGACCCTTCCAGTGTCCCTCTCCTGGCGTGGCACTTCGTGGCGGTGCAGGGCGCGGTGAACCCCATGCTCGCCTTCTGCCGCGGGGACGTCGTGCACTTCCTGCTGGTAAGCCTGCCCTGCCCTGCCCTGTGCTGCCCACCCCGTGCTGCCCACATCTCCTTCCCAGTGACCCAGCCTCTGTCTCTGTGCCTCTGTGACATCTGAACATGCTGGGAGCAGCTGCAGCTTCCCCGTGCCTTGGGAAAACCATCCTGCTGCTCACTGCTCTTCGGCAGCACTGGTGCCCTCCCCGAGAGTCTGAAGGAATGAGGTTTATCTCTTCCACAAGTATTTATTTGCAGTTTATTTCTGCTGGATTGTTTGCAGGCAGAGCACATAGATTTGACATTCCATTTTTGATTTTGCTTTAAAATGTGAGTCTGAAAAAACTGTATAAACCACGAGGAAAAGAGCTTTCAGGTCCTGTTGATGTGTGACTTTCGGGCACAGTGCTCATCCTGTTTAGCCCCTCAGCAGTTACACATGCAGGTGTGGTGGTCTGAAGATAATTTCATGCCTGATTTCAGTGCAAGTACCTAGGCTGCAGAAAATCTGGCATTTTGACTTTGGAGTGCTAATTTTGTTTCCCAACTCTGCTATCATCTTGGACCTTTAAGCTTTGCTTAAGCACTCAGGCATTGTCTTGTTTGGATTGAATTCTCTTTCTCCTCTGTCTTCTCTCTTGCTAAAACTGGGAAGAAAGGAAAGGATGTGTGTTTAAGCTTGTCTTGCTGAGATGCTTGTTTGGGAGGGAACTTCAGAATCCTGGAGTCAGTGTGGTGCCCTTTGGGAACTGAGAGGCTGAACTGAAGAAAGGCTTTGAGTTTGAGTCAGCCTTGTCTGATTTCTCTTTTAGGTCAAGAGGGATGATAGTGGTGCAATACATGTCACTAAGCAGAGGCAGCTTCATCTGCACTATGATCTCATCAACTTCACTGTAAGTCTCAGTGCTACAGAATGGTTAAATTTTTTTGCATTAGTTTTCTTGTATCTCAGCAGCCCTTAGTTCAGTGCTCTTGGCTGGGTTTATCTGCTGCTAACTGACTGAAAATGTCCTTAAACTTGGGATTCTGTGGAAAACCAGCACAGCATGTGGCTCCCACCTGGGAACAGATGCTGTTGGCTTTGACACCTCTGGGTAGGGATTGTGCCGGAGCATAAACAGAGTGCCAAGGGGCCAGGATTGGTGGATTACCATTTGTCTGTGAAGGTTTCACGGAATTCCTCTCCAGAAGGAGGCTCCCTGAAGAGACCACGTACAGTCACAAAGCTGCTGGCCCTCCCAGCACCCCCTGGGGCTGGGCCAGAGGCCGTTCCCTGGGGCTGAGGGGTGCGTGGCCGCTTGTTCCCGCAGTGGATGAACTCGCGCACGGCCGCGCTGCTGGACAGCGCCGAGCGGCTGCACGTCATCGACCGCCACACGCAGGAGGAGCTGGAGAGCCTGGACATCCCCGAGGTGCAGCTGGTCTACAACAGCAGCCACTTCAAGTCTCTGGCCACAGGAGGCAACGTCAGCGAGGCCCTGGTAGGCACTGCTGGCCCCTCTGTGTTTGCCATAAGCCCTAAGTGGAAGGCTGGGGGAAAAACGCCTTTGTGGAGCATCTCAGGAGTCCCACGTGGTGGTGTGGGCAGCTCACAGACAGCTCAGGGTTCCTTTTGTGCGTTGAGGGTTTTAAGGGCTGCACCTCCATTACCCATGGAATGCTCTGGGACAAAAGCTGATGTGCTTTATTCTCTAAGAGGATTTTTTACTTAGTGCACCACAGACTCGAGCAGCAGTTAAACTGCTGTTGTAGCAGCTCTCACTTCTACAGTTGTCTTCCCATCTGTGTGCCCTACACATTTGCTCTTGAGGAAGATTTGGGAAGAGCAGGTGGCAAGGAAAGGGTCCCCAGAAATCTTTTGGCACCTGAGGAGAGACAGAGAGCTCTACTTCATCATGTGTTTGGGTAGGCAGAGCTCAGCAGCTCTTCCAGCTGAGTTCCCAAGCAGGAAGGAGTGACAGCACAGCTCCTTGAGTTACTACTGCCCAGCAACCTGTGGTGTTGTGTCCCCATCCTCATTTTGATTTCTTCATTACAAAGGGTCTGGAAAGTGTATTTGTGTTTCTTGGGAAATTTTACAAAAACAAGAGGTGGTTTTACTTGCATGTGATTTCTTTCCCTGTAGGCTCTGGTTGGAGAGAAAGCTTGTTACCAGTCCATCAGCAGCTGTGGTGGTCAGATCTTTTACCTTGGAACTAAGGTGAGTGGGGTGAATTTTTAGTTAAAAATACAGGGCTTTCACTGTTGATGGCAGCTCTTCTTCCAGAGAAGGGCAGTTTTTCTTCTATGGAGGTCTGTATTGGGAATGGATTCTTCATGCACTTATGTTGTGGGATTAAGGAAATGTGCACTAATTTAGTTTTAGCCAAGGTATGGGCCAAGTAAGACATTGTCATAGTTTCACAGTATCTTGATTCATTCTGCTTCAGGGTAAACTTCACTTTACTGACATCTCCTCTGTCCTAAGCTTCACTGTCTCTGTTACAAATGTGCTAGGGAATCAACAGAAGAAAACAAGACAGCAGCTCAAACTGGGCTGCAGTTCATGCTGCTGGAGGGTTGCTTCACTTAGTTCATCTGTGCTAGCAAGCTGTGGTGGGGCACCACAGGCTGCACGAACAACTGCAAGTACATAACTTACCATTTCTTTTTTCTTTCCTAGTCTGTTCATGTCATGACCTTGAGAAGCTGGAGAGAGGTATGTTGAGAGGGAAACTGTACAGCTTAGGCTTAAATTGCTTAATTACAGCTCAAAGGAGGGAGGGAGCATTTGAGAAGCATTTTTGGGCACTCTGTGTAGGGTCCCTGGGTGCTGCAGAGGGGCAGCACTGTGGATGCACTGATTTCCATGGGGACACTGGGTGTCCTGCTTGCAGGCATTCACAGGCTGAGTGGGGAGCCTGTTCTCCCAGACAAGGTGTTGTGCCTTGCCACGTGGCAGCTTTGCTTAGTGCAGTGCAGGGCCCAGGAGGGCTGTGGGGTGCAGGCCTTCTGTCTGCCACATGAGCATCCAGGAGTGCAAGGCAATCTGCTTCACTGGGCTTTGCTTCCATAAAACCCATCAAAGGCTACCTGGACAGTTTTGTAGGATTTTAGGTCCTTGTTGGTCGAAGATTTTTTTGGAACAGCTGAAGCCCTATCAGTGCCCACACTAAGGTTCTTAGTGATCTGTTTATGTCTGTCCCTGTGTTGTACTTTTCACTTGAATTAAGCAGCTGTTTTCCTTTCTGGATCACCACCACTTTGCTGTGTGTTTATTCAGTGTGTGCATGTTCTTTCTCTGACTTTGTTTTGTAAGGCTAAGCAGAGCTCTTTCATCTCTCTCTTGTGAGATTACTTTCCCATTCCTTTCTTTATTCCTAGTCCCTGTTCTCTGCACCTCGTCTGTGCTCAGTTTCTTGGACACAGCAAACACTTGGGCACCTATTGCTCTGGGTAGGATCTTACAAACACTTCTCTCTGCTGGTTTGTCTCCAGCCATTCACCACTGACCTTGGTTTAGTACAGTTTCATGAAAAGTCTTGCTTTTATCCATCATTTCATGTACAGGTTTTCCTAGAATTCAGAAGTCAAACACAATTTATGTGCTCTGAGCCAACACTTTTCTAAATTACTGTGTGGTTTCTGCTGTGCCTCTTTATCATAGGGAATATAACCAAGAGTTTGAACTGAGTATGTGGTGATTAAGGTGTGAAGCTGAGTGTTAGTCCTTGCTGCAGCACAGAGTGCTGGTCTGAGACCTGGAATCTCTCTTCTTTCAAACAGGATTAACCCTCTGGTCTGTCATACCAGGGCTAGTAGTGTTCAGCCTTGGCTTCTTTAAAGCAGGAATACTTGTGATGTGCTTCAGTCCTTGCTGCTGTGAGCTCAGGAGAAAGCAGAGGGTAGAATGAGCACACAGTGTGCTGAAAGCATGGCAGAGTTGCTGCTTGTGCTCCAAGTGATGAGGCAAGGATTCTGTGTGTATCAGACAGTCACTAATGCTGGGATCTCCATCCACCAAGCACCTCACTTAAAATGTAACCCCCAGAGACCTGATGTACTGGGGCCTGGCATTCCTTAGTCCTTTTTAAGTGTCCAGCAGAAAATGTGCATTTGAGAGAATCTCTCTGAGCTCCTGGCCTTTACTGCAGTGTGGTGAGAGCTCCTGCAGTGTCTTGTCCCTTTGCTGTCAGGGATCACGGCCCACTACTGGGAAATTCTGGTCTTAAATGGGAGGGGATCACCTTTTCTGTACTTCTGAGGTCCAGTATTCCTTGTTATTTTAGAGAGTTGACCACCTTCTGAAACAAGAACGTCTCACAGATGCCCTGGCTCTTGCTTGGTCCTTTTATCAAGGTAAAGCAAAGGCTGTAGTAGGTAAGTTTGGATTTGTTTGCTTTTAATTGGGACCTCTAGGGCAGGTCTTAAACCTGTGCATGTACAGAAATCACTTTTTCAGGAGAGGAAAAAAAAAAAAAAAGGAAGAGGATTGAATTAAATTGAAGATGAGAAAGTAGGATATCTTGCTTTGGGCTTGGCAAAAGCAAGGTTTTTATGGAGTAGTTTGATTTTTTCGATGTTTTTTTAATCACAGCCCCTTTAGCAGCTTGCTGGTTTCAAATGCAAACCAGGCTTGATCAGTGACTCCAGTCTGTTGTCACTTTGCCATGAGGGGGTGGATCCAGGTGTGGAGTATCCAGCCTGCTGAATATTCCTGCAGGTCGTGCCTGACCTGTGGGGAGCTTTCAGTGGCATTCTCTGAGAGCTCTGCCAAGCAGGTGCTGAGATCCAGGTCTGTCCCCTGGCTGTACAACAAACTGAAAGAACCCCTGGGTTTGGGCACCTTGTTTCCTATAAAGGAGGTTGCTTGCAAATATGTTAATTTTGCCAGAAACTGCCACTTGTAGGGTCTGATTTGTGCTGGACACGTTGATTTTACAGCAGATAACTCCTGATGGCTCTGACAGATGAGATGCAATTGCCAGGATAAGATCCTGCTGGGAGATTGCTAGTGTGTGAAGATATGTCTTGTTTTAATGCATGGACATAGCACAATAAAGCAGATAGTGTGCTGGGAATAATGAAAAAATGGCTTTTTGAGTTGGCATTTACGATATTTTCCCCTTTTAGTGCACTTAATTCAGCCTTTTTGCATCAAGACCTCCCCCAGCAATTACCCTCATGTACAGTCTTTGACAGCCCTCCCTTAATTGTTCTCCCAGTGCTAAACAGCACTGAGAGCTGTTCTTGCCACTCTGAGCTGGAGCAGTCTCTAAGTTAGGAGAATAAGCCTTTTGGAAGAAGAGTGGGCTAAAAGTGGAACACACAATTGTGTATTTACACATCCTGACCTCTTCCTCTTGAGGGTACTGGCTTTAGCAGCTGAACTGTGGAGTTTTTATGTTTCTGCTGGTAGCTTAGAGGAGAAAAGCTTCATTTTTCACCCCAGTCCTTCTTTCTTTCTAGGCTTGACTGGGGACACGAGCAAGAGGAAAGCAGTCATTGCTGACAGAGTGAGTCCCTGAGCTCCTCCCAACTGGATTTTCATGTGTGCTGGTGTGATACTGTGTTCCTGAAAGGAATGGCTTCTGTCCTCCAAAGGGAATCCAACTAACTCTAGGACATGTACATGTTCTTCTCTTGCTAAGATTGGGAGCAGGATTTTAGAAAAAACTTGGAAATACCATTTGGGTAATGGTGGGGATAAAATCTGCAGCATTAGCAAACCAAAAGGTGACCTTATGATCCAGGCCTGGGGACCTCTGGTCCCCTCACAGTGAAGAGAAACCTTCTGTGTAGGTATCTCGAGTTTTCTGGCCTTTGCTGGGCAGGTACCCATCAGTATGTGACTTGCTGACTCTCAGGCTGGAAACTTTGTTCTGTGTTTATGTGGACATGGAATAAACTCTTCAGCTGATCCAGTTCAGTTGTTGCAGGGACTTGTTTCTGGGAGGTGTGTGTTTAAAATGCACACTTACTGCAAAAATTACTTAGCTGTACTTTGTTCTTGCATGTTTTATGTGCAGATAACTGCGTTTTACTGTGTAACAGATTGTAACTTAAACTTTGGGTAAAATCATGGCCCAGATGAGCCTTGTGCTTCAGGGTGTGTTCACCAGCCTGACAGCTGACTGGTGGGCTGGCTGCCCAGCCCCTTGGGCAGTTACATTTAATGTGGGCTTCAGTATCCCTCTGAGCTTGTGTGCCAGTGTCACATCACTGTCTCCTGGCAGCCCCTTCCCTCTGCTCCCCCTGCCCACAGCACTTCATACCCAAAATGGGACAGCAGAGTCCCAGTGCTGCCAGCCCCCCAGCCAGCCTGAAATGTGCTACCCAGCAGGGCCCCAGGACAGGATTTGAAGGAATTGTCTTGTTTGTTGTAACTCAGATGGTTGAAATCCTTCTCCACTACACTGACCGGGCTCTGAAGAAGTGTCCTGACCAAGGCAAGATCCAGGTGATGGAGCAGCACTTTCAGGTGTGTTCAGAGGACTCCTGTCAATCTTCTGGCATTTTTAATCAGACTTTGCTTTGCTGCAAACATTGCTTGTCTATTTTTGAGAAATCTTGCTGTGGATCAGCTGAACTCTCACCTCTGGAGCGTGCTCTCATGAAATCAGGACGTGGGCACGGCCGGGTGGCAGAGCAGAACCCGCGTGCCCTCTGTGCTCTGCAGGAGTGTCAGCAGAGCTTTGTTCCATATGAACCAGCATATGGAAAAGCTGTCACTGTGCCAGCTACCAGCTGGTTCAGCTACCTCATTGTTTGTGCCCTGTGCTGGCCAGGCTGCGTTCTGTGCTCTGCAGGACGTGCTGCTTGGCAGGGTTTTGCTGACCGTGCTGTGTTTGCTCCCCAGGACGTGGTGCCCGTCATCGTGGATTACTGTCTCCTGCTGCAGCGCATGTAAGTGTGGGCTGGGCAGCCCCCTGCAGCCCCTGCAGCCCCCAGGGCTGGCTCCTGTGCTGCACAGGAATGCCATCCCATCACTTCGTGTCAGGTGTCACATCACAGTTCAGAGGGATGCAAAAAGACTGGTATCAAAGTCAGGGAACTCACAGGAAACTGTCTCTTACAAATTCATTGATGTGTGGAGGAAGAAAAGTTGCTTCAAACCAAGAACCTGCCTTGATAGATTTTTCTATCATCATTCTAACAGCACTTCTCTTGCTGCAGCATCCACAGCTGATGTGTTCTGTGCAGCTGCCTCTAAATTGCCCCAGTACAGGAGCTGAACAGGGCATTCAGTCCCTGAGGCTGGGAAATACAGAGAAAATGGAGTTTAATTTGGAACCCTCAGAAAGAAGATAAGCAAGGTGGTTTTAGTAACATTATTTGATAACTAAACTCTTCTTTCCTCCTAGGGATCTGTTATTTAACCAGATATATGATAAGATGAGTGAGAACTCTGTAGCCAAAGGCATCTTTCTGGAGTGCTTGGAGCCATATATCTTGAGTGATAAGCTGATGGGAATCACAGCCCAAGTGATGAAAGACTTGCTGCTTCACTTCCAAGACAAGAACAGGTTGGAAAACTTGGAAGCCTGCATTGTGCATATGGATATCACCAGCTTAGACATACAGCAGGTGAGTGCTGCACACTGTGTGGAGCTCCTCTGAATAAATCAGCAGTTACCACAGCTTGTGCTTTTAGGCACAGCATAGCATGTGGGGTTTCCCTGTGTCCCTGGGATCAACTTCAAGGAACTGGGAATTATTTAGAGTGCCTGTGTTTTCCTCCCCCGGTTTGTGCCCTGGCAAAGACTAATTCTGCAAGTGGGAATTCTCCCTCTGCTTTCAATCCTTCTCTTGGATGCCGGGAGTGCAAGGGCAGGGGCGGGGGGGTGAGAAGGCTGAGAGCTGCTCTGAGCTGTGTGTGTGCCCTGCGCTGTGCTGTGCTGTGCTGCAGGTGGTGCTGCTGTGCTGGGAGAACCGCCTGTACGATGCCATGATCTACGTCTACAACAGCGGCATGAACGACTTCATCAGCCCCATGGAGGTAGGAGAGAGGCTGCCTGCAGGGGGGGGGTGTTCAGCACACATCCTTCCTGAGAAACAGCACTGCAGCCCCAAAGCCTCATCTCCTCATCTTCTGGTTCTGTGTTCCTGCTCGTTTCCATTTCAAGGAGGAAATCCTGGCTGGTAGATGCAGTTTGTTTGACTGGATGCAGTAGAGAGAGGAGTCATTTGTAACTACTGTGCTTTAGAACACCAAATTCCCTGCTGAGGGAGAAATCCTCTGCAAAGTTAGGGCAGGAAATGTAGTCCTGTTAATAAAACATAAAGGAAAAGCAGCAGAAGATAATAATGTGATGATTTAAGGAGACTGCATGTACACAGTTGCTAAAAAAGGCCAGAAACAGCCCTCTCACGAGGCAGGCCTTGTTCTGAGCACTGGGGGGAGATCTCTCAGCAGCACAGGGCTCACTGGGATGCTCTCTGCAGGCCCCACTGCTGCTGGTTATCCCTGAGATGTGCCTGCTGTGCCAATGGCTCTGGAACATCCATGTCCTTCACTGTGGAAGCTCTGCTGGTATTTTCTCAGTGTTGCTGAAATACAGAGCTGGGACCATTGCAGTGGGAAAAATCTTCACCTGCCCAGTTCTTAGCACTGCAGTGTCATTTGGTTTTTCTCAGGAAGGGGGCTCTTTAGGTGGTCATGCTTTTAAAGAAGACTTCTGGCAACTGGGCAATAGCTGTAGGAGTACAAATAACTTTGCTTTCTAGAGCCAGGTGTTTAGATGAGTTCTCATTCCACATGCCCAAAGTAGGCTCTGGTGACCCTGCTGGGGGACTGCAGGTTTGTCCTACAGGAGCAGGGTCTGTGCTCTGCCTGACTTGTGGGACTGCTGAACATTGCTTGGCTTTAGTGTGGCCTGTGCTTAGGGTCAGAGCTGATTGTATGAAAGCTGTTTTTTCATAACATCAGCTGGGAAAAGCATCTTCTGCCATGTCTTGGAGTCCTCTGTGCCTTTTAATTAAAAGACATGGTGATAAAGAGTTTCTGTGGGAAGAAACCCCATTGATCTCTGCTTTATAACCACACAGGTTCTTTGCTTTGAGCTTTTCCAGCTGCTTGAGCACTGCCTTTTTTCTTGTTACAGAAGCTGTTCAAAGTCATTGCTCCTCCACTGAATGCTGGGAAGTCTCTCACAGGTACAGAATTCTTTCCCTTTGAGGGTTTCTAGTTTTCATACTTGATGTTTTGAATATCCCCAGTCACTTCCAAGTGAGAGATGCAAAAAGGGAATACATACCCAGTGTAAGGGTCTTGGAGAACAGAAGAGTGTTCTAGTACTGTTTACTGTGTGTGAAGCTGCTCAACTTTGTGTGACAAACCCTGTGTGTGTGTCAGATAAGATGTTTTGCTAACAGCTGGAAGGAAAATTGCATCTCTGTATCTTGTCTTGTGCAGAAAGGGTGACAAATAATTTCTGTTTTGTAGATGAGCAGGTGGTAATGGGCAACAAGCTGCTTGTATATATAAGGTAAGGTCCTTCACGAAGTGTGTGAGGTGTTGCCCAGTAGTGGCACCAGATTTTCAACTTGCTGGAGTTGCAGAACCTTACAGGGAGCTTCAGGTCCTGAGAGATTGTGTAAAATAGCAGTGGGTGCTCACTACAGCTCACTTACATTTACAGCCCCTCCCTGTTGCACATGCTGTGAGTGAACAGGCAGGGTAAAGTTGGGGCTTAGAGCCCAAGGTACTGCTGATGTGCCAGCACCATGGTTTGAACTTTGGGATTTGGTTAAGGTGAGCTTTGTGCTGTGTGTGACAGTGCTCCTTGCCCAAGGGCCCTGTAGCCTCCTGTTGTGTCAGTCCTGGCCCTTTCTGCCCTGCCTGCTGGGACAGCTGTGCTCAGCTGCTCCTTCCTGCAGTCCCTGTCCTTTGCAGGAGCTTCCACAGGAGGGGTTCATAGTGAATTCCTCTTTCTGCAATCTGTGCAAGCCTGTGAAGTTAGATTCTGCATTACTCCAGCTTCCTAAAACTGAACATTTGCAGTTTCCCCATGCCTTTCCTGCTGTGGGATGACATCCCTCAGCTGCAGATTCCTGCAGAGCGTGGCTCAGTGTGTATTAACAGCAGTGCTGCCTGGGATGCTTCTTGCTTTCATGATTTACAAAATAAACTGGGTTGCCTTGTTTTAAGAGCATCCTGAAAGTTAACTCCAAGAATACACAGTTCTCCTCCATCTCTTTAATGCCAGGATATATTAAAATGCCTCTCCCCCCCTTCTCTGTAGCTGCTGCTTGGCAGGCCGTGCATATCCATTGGGTGATATTCCTGAAGATCTGGTGCCTCTGGTGAAAAATCAGGTGAGAAATCTCTCAGGAGGCAACTCTCCCCTGTGAGGTTTTTAGAAGAAGCTGCATATGTCTTATCCTATGGGTTTTCAAGGGAAAACTGTTATCAGTGTGATAACTGTATCTTTGGGATATGAGTGTATCCCACTATAACTACCAAATGACTTTCTAAAGAATGAAATCAACCAGTTGTTGCAGTCTGAACATTTAAACTTATTATTTTTCTTTCAACTGTGAATTGGAGTGTGGGAACACAAGAGTTCTTGCTGATTGGTTTTTTTTCCTTTTTCTTTACCACAAAGTTATCAGAAATCTGTGCCTGTTTCTTTTTTCTAAACTGGACATGTCAAGAATGGGAGGATCTTCCCAGTTTTTAAGTGCATGTGACGCGGGATTGACAGTGGTAGAAAAGTCTCTGCTAAGTAGCTCTTGGTTATAGGTTTCTTGGAGCCTTTTGACCCTTTGGAGTAATATGACAATTTCTTAAAACAGAGGATGTGCCCAGTCATCACTCTCTGCTCACAAAACCTTTTCCTGAGTTTCTGGCTGGTTTTACCACAAACATTTTTTTGGTGTTTATAGCATATCACTTCAATTTCAGGGTTCTAGTAAGAGGAAGAGCTTTTTTTTATTATTTTTGCACTCTCTCTTTGCACTACAATGAAACAGCTGTTTTTTGGTGGTGGGCTGGACTTTTGCTTGTGTTTTTTTCTGTGGGGTTTTTTTTCCTAATCCAGAATTTGCAGCTGTATGTTTGTGGTAGCTCTGGGCTCCTGCAGACCAGTCCACTCCCTTGCTGGGTCAGCACTGGGCTCTTGCCCTCTCCCAGGGTTGTTGGGCTGTCCCCTGCCCAGGCTCTGAGGGGAAGCAGGAGCTCAGCTCTGGGAAGAGCCAGCAGCCTCCCCTTCCTGTGCTTCCTGGTGGTGTTCCTGAGAGCTGGGCTCAAGTAACACCTTTCTGTCTGCTGGGTTTGTTTTGTTTTCTTCAGCATTCCTTGCTCACAGTTGGGTATCAGAATCAAGGAGGCCAGCAGGGAAGGTGTGGATCTGAAAGGCAAGCTGCTAATTCCTGCTGGATTCACAGCCACTGTGCTGACAGGAAAATGAACTGGGAATAGGAGTGAAAGTGGCACTTGCTGAGGTGGCTGGGAGAGCACATTGCCTGCCAGTTGTCTGTGGGGTCCCAGTGTGTACCTGACATGTATTCCCCAGTGCTGCCTGCTCCCTTCCTCTGGCAGCCCAGCTCTGTTGGCAGCCTGCTCCTGCTCCAGGAGCTGTCCCTGCCCTGCTGCTGCCCTGGGAGGGTCTGCACACCTCTGTCAGTGGCTCAGCAAGGGGACTTGCCTTTATTTTTCCAATTCCATGAACTGCAAAGTCAGTGGAGAAGACAGGGAGTTGTAAAGCACCTCAGTCAGTCTTTGCAGTGCCAGAGCTTCGTGCCTCACAGTGAGGGGGCAGATTGACTGGCTCTTCCCAAGGGAACTGCTGACAAGGAGGGGAGCTGTGCCCTGGATAAGGAGGAGTTGCACAGCTTCTCAGGAAAGCTGCCAGGGACAGGAGGGAGTTTTCTAATTTCACACACTTCTGTCTGCAAGTATAAATAAGCCTTTATTTTTGTTTGATCTTAAATTGTGATTGATGTTGAATTGGTTGGCGAGTCTAAGGAGGGGGATCTTTTCTCCTGCTGACGAGCAGCAGCAAACACCGCTCAAGCAGGAACCGATGGTCTCCTAGGGGGCTTTAAAGCTGAAGTGCAAGGCAGATGCTGGTGCTGGCAGTGGTGTGAGGTGGCCAGGAGGTGTGCTTGCCCTGTCTGCAGGTGTTTGAGTTCCTGATCCGGCTGCACTCGGCGGAGGGCTCCCTGGAGGAGGAGGTGTATCCCCACGTGCGCACGCTGCTGCACTTCGACACGCGCGAGTTCCTCAACGTGCTGGCTCTGGTGAGGGCACACGGCAGGGCCGGCTCTGCAGCAGCTCCGTGGGCTGGGGGTTCCTGTCCACAAGGTGGTGCTTCAGCTGAACCAGCACTTCCTGCCGTGGTGCAGGAGCGCTTCTGGTGCTTGTGCTGTAAGATCAGAGGGGGTCTCAGTCTCCTTTACATCCTTAAGTATAAAGTGAGGAATGTGACATTGCACGGTGAAAGCTCTGGTAACACAGGCCATCTTTAAAGCACAGGTAAAACCAGAATGCTGGATTTGTAAAGAGTGTTTTAGTACCTACCTCGATCTCCTGCACTGAGATCTGTCTTCCTTAGAGATATTTTCCAAACTTCTTGGATTTCCTATGTCTATTTGGACCGGCTATTTTTATCTGAATGTGTAAAAAAACCATTTTGGTAGTTATGAAAGAGCAAGTTATATCTTGGAACCTGCTGCTTAGGGATATGCAGAGAAAGGACTTAAACCAGCATTGTCAGCTTTGTGATGTGGCTGCTGCTTTGTGTTTGCTGGTGTTCTGAGGGATTGTGCTCAAGATGTCAGTGTTTTGCCTCCTGCAGACTTTTGAAGACTTTAAGAATGACAAGCAAGCTGTGGAATATCAACAGAGAATTGTGGACATTCTTCTGAAAGTGAGTGTGCCTAAAAATGAACCTGTGTTTGTATGTGAGTGTGATTGTGTGTGCAGTGCTCTGCAGGAAAGCCTGTGACCTGGAGGGGGTGTTTGCAGCCCTGCCCTGGCTGACACCTCTGAGCAGGTGCTGGGCAGGAGCATGGATTCGCCTCAGCCAAGGCTGAGCTTGGATATTCAGAAGTGGTGATTCATGCACTTCAAATATGCTGACAGAGAGGTCTCCTTTCCTGTCTGTGATTTCATCTGGGTTGTACTTTGTCACATTTCCCCTCTCTGCACTGTTATGCTTATTTTTGTCTGCTTCTCATTGGATCTACTCCCTGGTTCCTTTGAGCAGGATGAAGGGTCCCAGGTATCCTGTGCTGGGCAGGGTGCCAGTGCTTTTCTGCTGCACCCCTCCTCCCGTGCCTGTAAGTGCTGTGTTTGGGATGGAGCACTCCCAGGATGGCAGGCCTATCTTTAGTTCAGGAGTGAAGAGGAGTGTCAGTGATGAGCCTGCTGCTCTGGAAATCACTTGTCATCTGCAGCCCCTGTTCCCACCAAAGCTCTCGCTGCCAGGCGCCGTTTGCTTTCCCCTCCAAGCTGTCACCAGCAACAGTGAGTGACTCCCCTTGGAAGCTGCTCCTGTATAAATAGATCACCAGGAGTGTTTCCCTGTCCCTGGCACCGCTGGCAGATGAGACAGGGGCGTGGTGAACGGCTTGGGTGGCAGTGCTGCTGCAGTGGGCTGAGCTGATGCCACTGAGGGGTTTGGCGAGCCTGCCCGAGCAGGGTGTGGCTCTGAGGGGCATTTCAGCCCTGTGCTGGCCCAGCCCCTGCCGGGTTGTGTCCTGAGCTGCTGTCAGCAGGAGGTGGCACCCTGCAGCCGTGTTGCAGAGCTGCTGGGGCTGTGTTCCTGGGCCGTGGCACTGTTTGCACCCTGCTCTGTGCTGCCCGGGGCCACCAGGGCAGAATGCAGCCCTGCTCTCGGAGGGGAGAGGAGGCAGCTTGGGAAGGGCTGCAGCATTTTATCTTCATGCAAACGATTTGGTGTTGCAGGAACTGTCAGCCCTTTGGTCTGGAATCTGCTCTCCTTCTGGATAAAAACTGAAAAATCTAGGAACTTTCAGTTTAAAGTTGGCATTGGCAATAAAGAAATACCTAGGAAGTAGCTGCACTTTTAAAATAGCTTGGTGAACAGAGACTTTCTGTTAATGCTGATTTAACTTTGCCAAATGTATCATTCATGTGGCTGGCCTGCAGCCTCTGGGAGGTGGCTCTGGTCCAGGGGTACAGTATTTTCACCTGCACATGGACTGACAAGAACCCACTTTGTGAAAATCAAAGCTAAATTATTAAAACACCCCAGATGTTTTAGTAAACAAGATTTTAATGCTATTAGGTAACACTGTTGTGACTAGGCTCCCATATGAAATAGCCCTTTTAGACAAAAAATGAAAGTGAAAAAAGAATTATTGTATTAGCTGGTGTTTCAGGCAGAGCTCTGCTTGATTCTTTCATGTGTCTGACCTGCCTGCCCCCCCTTGTGTCACAAAGCCATCAACATCTCGTGGGGATCTGCAGCTCTGGGTCACGCTAAGAAATGAATTGAATGCCCCCAGCTTCAGCTGGATGAGGTTCTAAACTGTGAGCTGCTCCATGCTGAGCCTTTGCTGGAGCAATTCTTAGATCTGAGCTGACAGAGTTGTTTAGGTGATGAATTTCCTCCCAACTAAACCCACTGCTCTGAGAGAGGACTCTCTAAACACAGGGGCATTTCACTTTCACTCAGTGTTTAGGATTTCTTTAGAAGCAGGAGACACCATGTCAGGACGCATCAGGCTGCTTTTATGTACACCAGACAGGTGACAGGCACTTCTTGGGTTTCAAATCCCTCTTGTAATGACTCCTTTTTTCTGTAATTTCAAGTCAGCACAGCCATGAGTTTCTCAAAATACTGTTAGATTAACAGCTAATTTAATGTCAGTAGAAGCTTTTCCCCAAACCTGCAGTCATTTCTTAGTTATTAGAGCAGTTCTTGGCACACAACTGCATCACAATTGAGTGCCTGGGGCTTGAAGTGAAATGTTTGGGGTTTTTTTTCCTATAATAATTATATTTTAACTCGTGTAACAACATTTCTCTGCTGAGAAGCAGTTACATGTGCCATGATCAGCACAGGCTACAGAGGTGGAGATAAATGTGGGTTTGGAGCCTCTTCACACCTGAAAAACAGGTACATGCAAGAGTTCTTCCCCTGAGTTTATGGCAGAGAGGTGGAACTTTAGGACAGAGGTGCTTTAGCAAGGACACATCCACTGTGTGTGTCTCAGGTGACACAGCAGAGTGCTGTGCAGGGGGCTCGTGTTTGACCTTCAGGATGGGCTCACACCAGCACAGTGGCTCCCAGGGAGTTCTTGTTGCACTGTCCCCATTGCTTTCCCCAAGGCAGCTGCAGAATCAATCCCCTGGGGGTTTATTTTTGCCTTTTCTCTCCTGTTTCTCAGGTGATGGTGGAGAATTCTGACTTCACCCCCTCTCAGGTTGGCTGCCTCTTTACCTTCCTTGCCCGACAGCTCGCCAAGCCCAACAACACCTTGTTTGTCAACAGGACACTTTTTGACCAGGCAAGTATTCTCTGTGTGTGTGTGAAATTCCAGGCAGGATGCAGCACTGCAGGCTGGAGCAGTTCTGCAGGTACTGGTGCATTGTGAACAGGGGGCATCCAGCTGGGCCTCGCTGTGGTTTCACAGGAGCAGGGTGGGAGAGGCCATGGGAGCACAGTGCACTCTGCATGTCAGCTTGGCTGGAACTGGGAGAAACAGCAGCACATCCGAGGAAGTGTTCAAGGCTGGTTGGGTGAAGCCCTCAGCAGTCTGTTCTAGTGGAAGGGCTTTAAGGCCCCTTCCAACCTGAATCATTCTGTGATAAGGGGTGTCAATTAAAATTACATTAGTGAGCTCGTAGAGCATGTATATACAGCTGGTAATTTTTAGTTCATGTGGCTACTACCTTCTCTGCTGTATGAAAAAGGCAGTTTGCACCAATGCATGCTCAAAGCTTGCCTGGGTCAAGTTTGTATCCAGAAGTTCCTGGGACTGAGGAGAAGGCTTCACTGTCTTCATAGCAGTGTGCTATCATGACAATAGGGGTGTATGAGCACTAATAAAAATGAATTAGAATATATATGCCCTTTGTCCTAATTTAAGACCAAAAAACTCTGTGGAGGCTAAAGAGATTTGGATGAAACACTTTGATTCCAGATATATTAAATTTTATGAATTACATGATTCGTGTTTTCCCGGGCGAGATGGCACAGTCCAGGAGAGAAGTTGAGAGGGTCAGCATAGTGGTGCCAGCTGTTTGGTGTGTAATCCAAAGCAAGAACATGGGCTTCCCTAAGTTTTTCTACATTCCCTGGGTTCCCTAAGGTCTGGTTCTAGCTCCTGGTGCAGAGTGCAGTGTTCCCCTCCCAGGAGTCTTTCAGCCAAGCTGTTTGGTGTTGTCAGTTTGGTTCGGAGCCCAGAGCCATTGAGCTGGCACGGCTGGGGGTGCTTTTCAGGTGGCCCTGCTGGTGCTCAGGGTGTGCTGGCTGCTCTGTGCTCGGGGCTGTGGCAGCCAGGCCTGCCTCAGCCCCAGCTCTGCCCTGGCCCAGGTGCTGGAGTTCCTGTGCAGCCCGGATGACGACTCGCGCCATTCCGAGAGGCAGCAGGTGAGAGCCTTGGGGAACGGCCCTTGGAGCAGCAGGTAAGGCTCACTGGGGGGCACAGCGTGGCCTCAGCAGCAGGGGTGGGCCTTGGCTCACGTGCCAGACACACCAGCATGGAAATACTGGGCACAGCAGGAGGAAGGAGCCCACCCCAGCACTGGCGGCAGCGAGGACAGAGGCAGGAAAGTTCTTGATAAGCACAAGACTTTCACAGTTAATGGGCAATCCATTAACAAAGTCAATAAAGTAAGCCCTGTGCTCTTGCCAAGTTTAATGGACAGGAGCAGGTGCTTGTAGTGGCACTGGCTGTTCAGCTGCTGCTGCCCTGGTAATACCTGGTGTTCAATCTCTGCAGGTTCTTCTAGAGCTGCTCCAGGCAGGAGGGATTGTGCAGTTTGAAGAGAGCCGCCTCATCCAAATGGCAGAGAAGGCTGAGTTGTAAGTTCCTGGACCCATTATGTAAATACTGCCTTTAGATCTTTCTTGTGTGTGATAACTAAAGAATGCCTTTACATCTCTTCCACACCTTTTTTTTTTTTTTGGCCTCACTTTTCTTGTTTCTGCTTTGCAGCTGTGTTTGTTTGTACATTATGCTTCATTTACAATGTTCATGTTTGGTCTCAGTCTTTCTGCCTTTCCTGGGTGTTCTTGCAGAAAGCACTGTAAAGCAAAGAGGGGGTAGAGCTGTGGAAACCCTTCAGGAGAAACCCTGTGGGACTTGATGAGTTTTGACATTCCCGTGCTGGAACCCAGGCTGTGCTCAGAGGTGCAGTTGTGTATGGGAATGATCCACCCCTGGCAGATGGAGATGCCTTGTTGGGGTGAGACCCCCAGGTGGATTTAAAAGCACGAAGGGGTCTGGAGCCACCCCCATGGTACTCATTTTAGAATTGTGTAGGAGAGACAAAAACAGTGTCTGGAAAGGCTTAAAATTTCCAGCATCTCCTTTAGATGCTTTATGATTCCAGAAAGAGTCAGTCATGCCAGAACAGAGCCTGCCAGGGAGGGCATCTTCAGCCAGGCCGTGGGATTGGGTGCTACATGAATGAATCCACCATGCTGCAAAGGCCCAGAGGGGTAGCAGTGCTGGGTGTGCCATGCCTGTTTTCCTGGGTGTCCTAAGAGGATTGGCTTGATCACATTTTTTCACATTCAATAAATAACATTTTTTCTGCTTCAGAGAATTTGATGGGCGGGACCCCCAGCTCAGCCACTTCCATCAGAGCTGAAAGAGCTATAGTGTAATATCAATTATCAGACTCTTAATTTGTTTTGACTCAGTTACATCTGGTTTTATCTAAAGTCTCAAATTGTTGAAGGTGTTTATTAAAAGTTGAAGGTAGGAAGCAGTGTCACAACAAATTGTTGAGTCACGTTCAGTGAATTTCTTCAAATTAGTCTTGTGGATTGGCCTAGCTTAGAGCAGTGTGTTGTGGAAATAAGCAAGATTATCTCTGACAGCAGAACCTGTGAAACCTGATTTCATGAAGGATTGTTGTTCTCTGTGCCTTGCCTCTCAGCTCAGTAACTCCAGTGTTCTCTGTTCTGTGTGGTAACTTCCCAAAAGAGGGAGTTGGTGGGCAGGTTGGCCTGGGCCTGGGACAGATGGCACATGTCAACTGGAGCCCCCCAGCCTGTGTGCTGAAACCCCAAGTGAGACACTTCCAAATGCTGCCTGCCTGTTGTGCTGGCCCAGCTGAGTGGTCTCCCTGAGGTGGGCAGTTCCCTTTCCTTGCAGCTACCAGATCTGTGAGTTCATGTACGAGCGGCAGCTCCGCTACGACAGAATCATCGGCTGCTACCTGCGCGACCCCCTGAGGAAGGTGAGTGTCTGCTGCCCCTGCCCTCTCCTCCTCTGCCCACAGCTGCCCTGCTCTGCCAGCAAAACTAGCCTCAAAATGCCCTTCACAGCTGAGGTTTCTTAGTTGTGTTTGTCTGTTGGAGAGGAGCTGATTTTTTAAAGCCTCAGAGTTTCCCTTTGTTTTTAACTGTAGTGCAAGGTGGGGTTTATTGCAGATGTGACTGACTGCAGCACTTACTGGTGCCCACATTTCTTACCCTGAACACAGGCTCTCTGCCCTTATTATCTCTTTGCAGTTACCTTCTGCATGTATCTGACTTGCATATCTGCCACAGTTTTTGAGGCATTCCCTTCTCTACCACCAGTGGAAGTTGGGATGAGAGTCTGGCAAATGTGACCTCACCAGCTCCTTATAAACACAATGATGCTGAACCTTACGTGGGTGAAGGAGTCAGAAGAGAGGGTTGGGATAGTGAGCTGGTCAGAAACTGTGGTACAGGAGAGCACCTGAGCAGGGGACAGTGCAGGAGAGCCTGGGGGACAGGCCAACAAAGAGGAATTCAGGAATGTGTTGGGAAAACTGACCTACCCTTTGGCAGAGTGTTCTTTCCTCTGCCTGTGCTCCTGGCTCAAGTGATGTCCTGTCCTTTTTCCCTGTGGGCAAGGGGGAGACATTTCTAATAGTGGAAGAACAATTCTCTTTGACCTCAGTGCTTAACACATTAGCATCAGGTTCCCCTTGGCTCTTTTTTTGCTGCCAGTTCTTCAGGGACCCTTTAGGGACATACAGCCTCCCTGCAGATAACTCATCCTGACTTGTTCAGAGAAGAGTAGCCCCGAGGTCATCCCAGGGCTGTTCAAAACACTCTCCTTTCCAAAGGCCAGTGCTGTCAGTGATGCTGCAGAACACACTGCAGCATTCAGGGCTTTGTGCCTTACAGGAGGAAGTTTTCAACTACATTCACAACATCCTGTCCATGCCTGGCTACAGTGCTGAGGAAAAGCAGCTGGTGTGGCAGAAAGCTCTGGACCACATAGAGGTAGGTACAGTGTATCCTGCAGCCACAGTGCCTGAGCTCCTGCTGATTGCTCTGGGATCTGCTGGGTGCTTTTCCACGAGCACAAGTGTCCCAGGGTTGAGTCACAGGGTTGAGACAGCTCTGCCCTGAGCTCAGTGCTCTCACCCATTAATGTAAGTGCATCTCTGATTCAGGCTGCCTGCTCTTTGGATAATGGAGCCTTCTCAGGGGGTGATGGCAAGTGAGTGCTGTGGAGCAGGAGAGGGATCCATTAGCAAGTCTTTCATCTCCTGAGCATGAAGCAGTGAGTCAGGAAATGGACATCACTGACCTCCCAGGCTGTGGGGTGCTGTTCCTCCTCTTCCACTGATCAGTGCTTTCAGCCTGGCACCCTGGCACTGCTCACCTGGGGGAACAGGGGCTCATGACTTCTCTGTAAGACACAGGCTGCTGCTAGACTTCTCCAGCTAATAATTTTTCCCATGTCTTCAATCTACTTCAGGGGATGGAGATGTGTCTGAAATGATTGCCCAGTCAGTAGATGGGGGGAATCTGTAATATTTCTCCTTCCTATAAGGTGGTGTCAGTCCCCTCCAGGGTGATCTGGAGATAAGCCATGAAAATATTTCTGTCTGTAAAACAAGGCTTACAGAGTCCTTAGCAGAAAATGGCCACAGAATCTGTATCCTGTGAGGCACAGGAAACTACTGGGCACACCCTGAGTACTTTTAGCTTCTACCAGCATCTGCAAGTAGTGCATGACTAATGAGAAAATGGATCAAGAGGGAAAGTGATTCAGAAGACAATGCCCAAAGAAGCCCTGTGAATGCAGCTGGAGGACGTGCTGAGCTCACAGCCCCTCTCCAGAGGCACTGGCAGAGCTGTGGGACTGGTGGGGATGGCTGTGCTGGGGCTGAGCAGGCCTGGCTCAGTGCAGCCCCATCAGGGCAACTGGGGTTCCAGGCTGGGCTGTCTGCTGTGCTGCTTCTTGTGTCTGCTTCGTTCTTCTACCTCTGCCCTGGTCACCCAAGAGCTGCTGGGCAGCTGCTGGCTTTTGTGGGTCACCTTTCTTGGGTGCTGCCACTGAGATCAGCTCCCTCTTTCCTTTTGGCTTCTTCTGTTTCCCAGGATTGGTAAACAATATGTACAATTTCCTGTGGTTTAGCAGTCTGGTGACTGCTGTGGGCTCTTGTTCTTTTCCATTGTGTTAATCCTGCTCTCAGACATGCAGAAGACTGGAAACAGTAAATAACATTTTACTGGGGTGGAGCTGTGAATTCAGCTCTTTGGACAACTGTCATTTGCTGGGGTATGAATGTAGCAAACCAGCCTCTTCAGGCTAAGGTAGCAGTGTCTGGAGAGGATTTCCTGGTGATTGTGTGGCAGAGAGTGGGGTTTGTGATCAGTGCCACTTTTCATTTTCCCCATCATCCCACACAGCTGTTGTTCCTTGATGTTTATCTTGAAAATAAACCCTAAGGCTTCTCTTCAGTCACAGTAGTGGTCCTTTCTTGTCCTCATACCCACGTGCCTGGTGTCAGTGCTGTCCCCTCAAGGGCTGTGTCAGCAGTCCCATGTTTGCAGATTGTTCAGACCTGCGAGAGGATGAACAACCAAGCCCCAAACACTTTGGTTGGGGATGGGCTCTGAAGGCCACGCTGATTCCAGGCAGGGAGGCTGGGCCATCTCTACCCAGCCTGTCATCTTGCCTTCAGCAGTCCTGGAGACTCCCAGGGGGGGTTATCCAGAGAGAGGAGTGGATTGAGGCAGTCACACTGCAGCCTTTCTGTGTTCCTCTGCACTGCTGTGCTCAAGATCTTGTGGGTGCTTTGGGCTGCCTGGGTTTGTGGGGTGGAGGAGTTGTGGGGAGGCACTGAAGAGCAGTAAAGCTGTGGGGTCCAACCCTGCAGAGCTGCTTTTGTGCTGGGCAGGTTTTCCTTTGGAAACCTCGCCAAAGGCATCCTCTGGGACAGCTCTTGGAATGGTCAGGCTCTTCCTGGCTTCTCTTCACCCCAGTCTGTTGCTGGCATTGCCTGTCTGGAGCCCAAGCTAGTGCTAAGGAGCTTCTTCATCAGAGCAATGTTTTCTCCTTTTTAGGTTCAGCAGGGGCTTTTGGGAAGGGTTGCCAGGTGCACAGTATTGCTTTGTAGCTGTTGCTTCTCTTTTGTTTGGAAGTGTGGATGCATTTGGAAGGGTTAGAAGCAAAAAGCTCACACTGTGGGTTGTGTAAACTTGTATGATGTGAAGCCTTTTAGCTCAAGCTTGACAGCAGGCAAACCCACAGGCATCCAAAAGGGATATTTTTTTACCTTCTGTTACAATAAAGAAATTGCTTTTTCATGCCTGGACAGGTATCAGTTACAGTGAACACTTACAGGAAACTTGCTTTTAAACCTCTGGTGTGGTTCAGTTCAGGCCAGTTAAACACTGTTTCCATTGGAGTGAGAAATTCCCAAGGGTTGGTTGTTTCCTCTTCCCTGCTGGCTCCCAGTTGGCACTGGGAATGTCTTGTTGGCAGGAGGTAAAGGCAGTTGTCAGAAAACCTGATGAATAACTTCCCCTCTGTGGGACTGAGATGGGGTCTTGGTGTGAAGGGTTTTGTATTCTTCAGGGCCTGGTGTGTAGTAAAATCATCAACTTTTTAAAAAGCCTTTTTACAGAGTCCCCTTCCTCCTGTTTTCCCAGTGTCTCTCTTTGTGCAGTGGTGTTTATCTTACTCTTGCATCGAGGCCAAAGTGCAGCTGCAGCATGGGTGGGCTCAGGGATGCTGTGGGATTGTGTTGCCTGTGAAACTGAAAGTCCTGAATTTGCTTGTGTTTCCCTCCCCAAAGGAGCTGCTGGTGCTGAGCCCAGGGAAAGCAGCTGAGTTGGCAGCCATCCACTTCAGTGAGCAGATTGAGAGCATCATCTCAAACCTGCAGGTGAAGTGGAAACTCCATTCATTTGGGGCTTCTCTGCACTGGGGTTGCCATTCCTGTAGGAAATGCTGCTGAGAGTCATGGTGGGTAGTTGTTGTGTCAGAAACAGAAGGAAAATAGGGGATAGCTGCTCACTGATTGGAATTGCAACATCTCAGTTACTTGGCCTGTTTGTAGGGTTCTGGCCATAGAAATGTACAGTCTGAGAGCTGCTGCTTGCAGCTTTTCATTGGAGTTCAGTGTGGCTTGGACTCCCAGAGCAGAGTGGTTGTCAGCAAGCACATCCTCAGAATATTTCTGCAGGACATGCCTAAACCAGCTCCTTCAGCAGGCACTGGCTGGGAACTGTTTGCTTTAGTGGGCATAGTTCAGGGATCACTGCTTTATGGCACATTATTTAAAAGAACCATACTCTGTCTCCTCCTCTTGCACAGGACCAGTTCTTGCTATTCCAGTTCCTGAGGAGTCTCCTGGATCCCAGGTATGTAGAAAATGGGGCTGTTTGCAAAGTACAGCTTGAAAATGTGGGTTCAAATCCATTCCTTTGGAACACTGCATCAGTAGTCAGCCTGCAGCCAGGACCAGGCTCAGGAAAGGTGTTGTGTGTTGCCATATTTCACTGCAAGCTCCTCTTTTTAACTGCTTGCTTGCTCCATCTGCTCCTGTTCTTTCAGGACTTCAGCACTGAGTGTTCTCTTTCTGTTCAATCAGTATCAAATGCTACAAGACATTTATACAGCTCCAGTTGCTTTCAAACAATTGCAGCTGAGGGAGAGATCTTGGTTTGTCAACAAGTTACAAATTAATTGTGCTTTATGAAGAGGAGCAGTAGGAAAAGGCATTAATGTCTAAATCCAAGTGTCAGTGTTTCAGTTCTTGTTGGAGTGGAATAAAAAGCAAGCTTTGGAAGCCAGAACCTGGAATTAATCAATCACTTCTTGGATTTTGTTAGCATGTAAATTAGGGATAAAAGCAATCCCCAGCCAAGCCTCCCCAAAAACCCCAAAGCAAAGCCAAAGCCCCAAACATGAGTTTTGTTATTTCCTGCAGACATGTTTGTGTGGAAGGTGTTCATTTCCACACCTCCTGTTTTCTGAGGAGTCAAAATCAAAACATACCTTGGTTGGGTTCTATAGGAAAGAAATCAGATGATTTAGTTAATAAAGGATTAATTGGAAAAAGAAGGAAGTTCAGCAGAAGTGAAGCCCAGCTGGATGTTCAGTAGGGCTTTGTTTATGCTGTGGAATCACTTGCAGCAAGTGAAATCCAGGGAAGGTAGTCATTAACCTGGATTTTAATCTTATGCACAGAGAGCCTCCCATAATCTCTGAGTAATAAATGTATCTCATTTCACTCCCCCATAATTAGAGCTAAATAGACCCATTTCTCCTGTAGTTACCTTCTAATCACAAGCAACACGTGATGTGTTCAAACCAGCAATGGGAAACAACTTTCTCCATCTGATCTTCCCACAGATCTCTGCTTTTCCCTCAAGGATAATGTTCCATGTGGTGCATTAGGCCACATGGCTTTTCTTAATAACACTCAGATCCCGAGGTCTGTTCTCAGTGCTGTGAGGTTGTTTTCTTCCAAGACCCATTGAAAGGAGCTGAACTGTGTCCTGGGAGAGGCAGGGCAGGAGGGGGAATCTTGCTCTGCAGACCTGACTGCAGAAACACCTACACTTTGTGGTATATTTATACATAAAATAGTGATTAGGCTCTTCTGAAACATCTGTCTCTTCTCAGCCAGTCTAAATGTTTGTATGTGCTTTTCTGTAAGCAAAATTCTTATTAAAAGAAAGACTCTTAGAGCAGTAAATGAGCTTTTTAGGGTCTCAAACACAAATGATTGCTTGATCATATGGGGACAAGACTCATCGTGCTGGTCTAACTATCCGAGTTGGTGCAATTGCATTAGGGATTAATTTGGCCCATTTAATTTAGCTAGAGATTTACTTTTAAGGAGGTGGAAGGGGGAAGGGAGGAAACAGGGTTAACAGGAATTGCCTGGGGAAATTAAAACCAAATGTCTGTATGTTTGTAGCATAAAGCAGCCCCGGGAAACAGAGAATGTAGTAGGGATTGCTCAGCTCATTAATCACAATCTTTGCTACATTTCCATTTTAAACTCTTGGGCTTTTTGCTCTAAAAAAACCCAACACAGTGAGGCATGTCTGTTGGCATTTGTGTTTCTGTATTATACCAACTTATTTAGCAACACAGAGTTCTGGGTTTATAAATGTATTAACAGATACCTCTCCTCTCTGTCAGCCCCCTGTGACACTTCCCTTGTGCCAGGTTTTGTCAGAAACCAGTGCTCCTCTCTTCCTTTTTGCAAAGAATATGGCAGGGGAGACACTGGGTATGGTTTTATTGGAGATAAACATAACCCCATGGAGCTGAGCAGGACCTGCAAGTCTCAGGACTGTTGGTTAGTTTGAGAAATTACCAAAATCCACCTTGCCTTCCATTCTCTTCTCTGCACTTCGTGATGAAGTGGCTGAGGGAAGGGTCAGCTTGCTCATGAAATGAATACTTGGTGCCAGAGTTATTTCCAGACTAAAAGTTGTTCCCATACTATAGATGTGTGACTTGCCATTTTTCCTATTTTGGTAGACAAGAGATCATTTTAGACAGAGAGTGTTTTATTTTAGTCTGCTCACAGAAAGGGTAGAGCACTCATTCCCTCACAGGCACTGGGGGAGTGCCCAGGGTGTTTGTTGTGGGAGCAGTGGGTGCTGACTGCAGGAGGCCAGGGTTCAGGGCTCTGTTTGGTGCATTCTGTGCTGTCAGAACACAGCAGTTGGACGCAGTTTGTGTGCAGTTGTGCCCATGCTCTGGACACTGATCAGTGCCTGTGTGAGGCTTTTGTTTCTGGGCACATTGCATTTACAGTCACTGTACTCACAGTGAGCTGCTCTTGGCTTGCTCAGGGCACAGCGTGCTCCTGGCCTTTCTTGGATGATTATTTCCTGGGAGCTACAAAAGGACTGTTTAGGATATTGGATATCAGACCTTTTCCATCCCATGGCTGCTGGGTTTGCACATTAGCAGACCTTCTCCTGCTTAGGAATTTCTGTTCAGAAAGGAAACAGAACTGAGCACATACCTTGATCCCTTTTCTTTCCTAGCAGGAGCTTCAGTAGTCTGAAAGCCCTGCTTCCTGGACAGGATAAACCTCTGCTGTGTGTGTGTGAGGCACCAGGACTGCCATGGCAAGTGTGACATGCAGTGGCAGAGAGCTGCTGTTATTTAAGGGTTGCAAGTGCTTTATCTGCCTCCAGGAAAGTCTCATCCTTTCCCTCCCCACTCTGAAGTCTCTTCCTTCAGTTGCTGTATTTGAAAACAAGATCAGTAGGAAACAGTCAGGACAAAGGCACATGGGCACTGCTCACAATTCTGTTCTCTCTTCTGTTTCCCCCACATGAGGAGTTTGCTTAATAATGAGCCCAGGGATTAGAAGATGGGGATGTTTCTCTAAAAGAATACGAGTTCCTTTCTTAGTGAGGTAGATCAAAGAGATGAAACATTAAAATGTAGTAAAGGAAGTCAAAGAAGAATTTCAGGAACAATAAGCCAAAAGCCACAAAATATTTCCTCCAACACCTGCAGAGCTGGTCTGTAGGACACAGACAATCAGCAGCTGAAGAGAGCACTCAGACCACAAGGTTTCACTGCAGACAGGAGGTGAGTTCTTTGTGCCTCTTTGCCATGGAGTTGCTGAAGATGTGTCTGTGCTGGTCTCTTTCTTCCCAGGGGTCTTTGAGAGTCTAATTTACACTGAGGCATCAGGAGAAAATGTTGTGGAACAAATGAAATGCCTGCAGAGAGAGCTCCAGCACCAGTAACTAGTAGAAACAGGACAATTTTTCTCTTAAAACCAGATTTTTGTACTTCTCTGTTAAGGATAAAAGACAACACACAAATGAATAAGAAACTCTTCTTCCCAGCCAAATATCTGGGCTAGAATTGGATCTGAGTCTCTTGTGCCTGTTTTATTGCAGAGAAGGCATTAACCAAGAGCTGCTGCACCTACCCCCCTGCATCACTGAGCAGTTCATCGAGCTGCTCTGTCAGTACAGCCCAGAGCAGGTTTTGGAGACACTCAGAGTTCTGGAATGCTGCAGACTGGAGGAAACCATCCAGGTAGGAAGGAGAGCTATGAGGGCAGGGGCCAGGGGAGGCATTCACATCAGCTCCTCCCCCTTCAAACTGCTGTGAAGGTACTTTAGCCTGGGTTTGGATTAGTTCCTGCATGCTCTTCCAATCCGTTTCTAGCACTCTCAGTCCCTCTGAGCTGCTGAACTGCTCTCCTGCAGCACAGTTGGATATATTTAATAGACTGGCTCTGAGTTTGGTCTCAGGGCTAATAAGGAAAGGGCCATTAGTGCTCTGAAGCTGCTGAGAAACTGCAGAGTAAGGGTGATTGTGTTACTGCTCATTAATCATGTTGGGGTATATGAAATCATGGGCCTGGGGTTTTTGGAAAGCAACGAATTTTGCCCAAATTTGCCTAGTGCTGGGAGAGTGACTGTCCCCTCCCTTTAGGGACGTTGTACCAGTAATTTTTGAGTGTTGGTGGTGGCAATAGTGCAAGCTGAGAAATAAAAGGAGATGCAGGAGAGCTGCTCAGCCTGGGTAAGGTGCCTGTGAGCACAGGCCCTCCCAGGCCTGCCCATCTGCTCAGCTTTGTCTCCTGGATAAACAAACACTGGCAGCTTTCTTCAGACACACATTTACCTTTTTTTTCCTTTTCAACTCAGATAACCCAGAAACATCAGCTCCATGAAGCTTCCTCATATTTACTGGAGAAGAAGGGAGATATCCATGGTGCCTTTTTAGTGATGCTTGAGGTACAGTACCCCCAAGGCCTGAATGTGGCATTTTTGCCATGCCATGCCAGCAGCACAGTGACCTGTGCTCCAGTTGGATGATGTCCTTGCTCCTCAATTTCTTTCCCACTAGAATCCATGGAAGTGTTTGCCTTCTGTCAAACAGCAATATCTTGAGTTGCCTGCAGACTCAGCACATGATACATTTTTCTGACAAGTCTTCAAAAATGTAGTAGATAAGAGATGCTGAAATTTGTTTTTCAGCTCCTGCATTCCTTTCCCTATTTGGAAAGACATTTATGCTATGTTAGTCATGCTGGGGAGGAAAATGGGGCTGAGCCTTTGTAACCACACCTTTGACAAACCTTTCTGTCAGGATTCCTGGAGTAAACTCTCAAGCTGACTGTTCTGTGTCCCCTCTTCTGTTCCAGCGACTGCAGAGCAAGTTGCTGATGCTTACTCAAGATGATGAAAGTAAGAGTTACCGAGTTAAATTCCATTTCCTATGAAAAAGAGATAGATAAACACAAAAATGTGAAGTGCTGGTGTCTGACACCTGGTATAATGAGATTGTTTCTAGGCATTGTAATAACAATTTTAAGTTTGTATTTACATGGCTGTGGTAGTTTTTGGATGATGCTTCCTCACTCTGGTATTCTGATTTTGGTGGAGACCTAGAGCTCTGTGAGGGATGGTTTGTGTGTGTGGTCAGCTGCCCTGTCAGCTCTTTCATCTGGGCTTACCAAACACACTTCCCATGTCAGAATCCATTCAAACTCGTTGCTGAGCTTTAGCTGGCATTCAGTGGGAACACTGATGGCAGACAGCTGGAAGAAGCTTTTTTTTTTAAAGCAAATTTCTGAGATAAATAAGAATGTTCTGCCCACAGAAAATGAGTGTATGCACAGATGTGCTGTTCACTAGCCCAGGGACCCATGGGCACCTAATTAAATGCAGTGCCCATAGTTGTTACTTAATTGTATCCTAAACCACAGCTAAGATCTTCCATTTGATTACATGAAATGTTTTATTTGCTCAGTTTATTGTGCTATTCAAGAGAAGTGCCAAAAATCAGGATTTGTCTTTATTGACTGTAGTGAGCAGGCTTGAGATGAACAGCATGAATTTATTTTGCAGAAGGGTTGGGAGTTAACTTATCTGATGGAAGTTAACTTGTCTAATGGTTTGTATAATTGTAATGTGTTTTTTTCCCCTGACACTTAGGCTCAGCTGAACCCTCCTTGCTAGAAAACATTGAAGATACCTTAATGAAAACAATTGCCCTTTGCCAGAGAAATTCACACAGCTTAGACCAGCAACAGAGAGAGGTAAGGGCATCAAAAATCAACTAAAATCAGCAGAGGCCTCTGTGTCTCCTGACCTTGCCTCAAGTGCCTCAGGCTTCCCCCATCCACTGGCTGCTGGTCTGTCTCAGGCAGTCCCCATTGGCCTCTCTGTGTTCTCCCTGGGCTGCTTCAGGGTTTAGAGCCTGAGAGAGAAATCCTCACTGATGAAACAGTGTAAAACAAAGTTCAGGTCAGAGGGGCCTTTCCCCCTTTCCAGCTCCAGCTGCAGGCTGGGCACAGGTGTCAGCCAGACACAGCAGAGGCACGCTGAGCTCTGAGGCAGCTTCCTGGTGGCACAGAGCTGATGCTGCTGGCACTGTGGCTGCAGAGCTGAGTGGCAGCCTGGGCTCTGAGGGGGGGGGGATCATACAGCTGCCGGGAGCCCTTGCAGAGGGAGCTGCCTTTGCCTGGCTCCTCAGACTCAGCTTGCATTTCCATTTTGCCCAAGTCACTGACACAAAGGCATCTTTGATCCTAAGATTCTGCACAGTTTCTGTAATTTCTGAACTCAGAACTGAGAATGTTGTTCCCATGTCTGAAGAGGTGGCATGGCTGGAAGTCAAGAATTCTGTAATTTCTTTATAAACACTGTCCAGTGTAAGAGGTGACCTGCTCTGTTCCTTCCCTGCAATGGTGTCATTGTGCAACGGATAGGGAGAGAATTTAGTGTCCCTTTCCATCTGGGATCCATTTGTTGTGCTGCCCATTTTGTGGGCTGTCCCTGCACCAGAGTTTGCCTCTCACATGGAGAAGTTGGGGACTGAAGGAAGTAAATGCAGATGATTGTCACAGTTGCAGTGAAGTGCTTTGCTCTGGGGTTATTTTACCATGTTGCAGCTCTGTCCCATTGCAGCCATGAGAAATGCAGCTCTGTTCTCAGAATGTGGCAGTGATTCTTTGCCAAGGGACTCTGCTGTTGCTCACAGCTCATTTTTAGCACTGCCCTGTTCTTACTGGCTCTTTCCTCACATTCTGTGATTCCAGGCCCTCTGGTTTCCCCTGCTGGAGGCCATGATGTCCCCACAGAAATCCTCTGGTTCTTCACAGTGTCCATACTCTGAATGTGAGTACTTTGGCTTTTGGGACCCCAGAGATTAATCACAGTATGTGTGCTGTCTGTGCTCTGATGCATGAATGGAAGAAAAGCAGTTCTGGTACTCCATTCCTCAATACTCTGCTCCCTGTCCTGCAGAGACTGTAGGACTGAGCTCAGGCTGGGTGTTTGGTGGGCTGCAGCTGCCAGGTAGCCAGGTTTGGTTAATTTGTTTTGTTTTGTCCTGGGTGGAGGAGGGACCCTCCCACAGGCTGTGCTAATGAGTTGGTTGCATTGAGGATGATCTCTTTGAAAGAGCCAAGGTGCACAGGGTGTGCACAGGGGGTGCAGGCTGGGGGGGGGTTGCAGTCAGTGCTTTGGGAACTCCTGATGCTGTGCACTGCCATTTTCCATGGCCAGCCCTTCTGTGCTCTTCTGCCTGCACCTGTCTGCCATCTACAAAGTCAACAGGACTTGAATACACCAGCTAAATTCTCTATTCCAGTTCTGAGTCAGCAGCACACCTGGAACAGCCTCCCTTTGTGGGAGGCATAAGAGTGGTTAAAAAGGGACTGGGATACTGTGGACTTGGCAGTCCCCAGCACAGGAAGGATGTGGAGCTGCTGGAATGAGTCCAGAAGAGGCACCAAGATGATCAGAGGGATGGATGGAGCAGCTCTGCTGGGAGGAAAGCTGGGAGAGTTGGGATGGAGTATTAAGGAGAAATTCTTCCCTGTGGGAGTGGTGAGCCCTGGACTGGATTTATAGAGAAGCTGTGGCTGCCCCATCCTGGAAGTGTCCCAGGCCAGGCTGGATGGGGCTTGGAGCACCCTGGGATGGTGGAAGGTGTCCCTGCCCAGGGCAGGGGTGGGATTTAAGGTCCCTCCCAACCCAGACTGCTCTGGGACTCTGTGAATGTCTGTTGGTCCCTTCAGAGCTGTACTGAGGTGTAGGAACAGGTTTTATGCAAAGGTCACTGCTAGGAACTTTTGGGGTTTGTGGCCATAAAATGGATGAGGATCCAAACTGGGGTTTGGTAGCAGCAGGAAAAGTGATGGTGCTACCAAGTAAATCAAAATGTGGGTGTTCACTGTGGGGGTGTGGGAGGGAACACAGAGGCAGCAAAAACTTGTAAACACCCCTTGTGCTACAAAATGCTGTGTGTGCTTAGTGCAGTGCATGCAGGAGAAAAAAATATAAAAGCTGTTTTCAAACTAGAAAGCATGACCTGAAATAAAACTCCCTTTATCTGTAAGAGTGATCTCCCTTGACTCCTGCAGTGCTAATGCACTGCTGGGGCTGTTCTGTTTGCCACTGCAGCTTTGAAGAGTCTGACCATGCAGGTGCTGAACAGCATGGCTGCGTTCATCGCTCTGCCCTCCATCCTGCAGAGGATCCTCCAGGTGAGTTCCTGAAGGGAAGGGGTGTGCACCAGGCTGTGCCACTCACCTGTGGGCAAAAGGCATTCCCAGGTTCTTAGAGATCTGCTAATTGTCTGCTCAGTGTCTCAGGAAAAGCTCAGCTGCTGGGATAGAAAGTGGAAAAGCTGAGCGAGTTATCTGAGACATGTGGGAACACAGAGACTGGGAGGAGATAATTGAGATCATTCCTGCAAAGCAAATCAAATATTATCTCAAAGTTGCAGTTCCTTTGAAGTGAAACTTGGCAGGTTTAGGGGCACAGCCACAGTGAATTTCTCAAAACTTGGCAGTCAATTTGTTGAAAGCCTTTTAGCTAAGGCTCTGGGATGGGCAGTTGTGAAGACACTACAGAAAAGTGTGAGGACTTTGGAGAAACACCACAGTTGGGCCCAAAAATTGATTGATGGTGCAATGTATTCTTTTAGAGATGCAGTTAGTGAGCAGCAAACATCCTGCAGAAGAGCTGGTTTTAGGCAGAACCTTGGGTTGAGTGATCACAAGCAACTATAATTTGTTATTTGGTACAACAGATGAAAGCTGATGTTGGGATTTAATAGCAAACCTTGAGAAATGCAGAGAAGGAATCAGAAGAATTGTCTGTGTTGTGGAGTGGAATGACTGAAGGGTTGAGAGAGTGTTGAAGCAGGGTTTCTGTTCAGGTGAGAGAGGAAAGGGCTTTCAGGCTTCCCAGGGTGAACACACACCTCCACCTCCTCTTGGTTTGATCTTAATATTATGCACAACCTCGGATTTGGGAAAAAGTCATAATTATAAGACAGCAAAGCACGTTGTAAAAGAGTGAATAAAGAGTGTGTTCAAATGAAATGTGGTTTTATTAGAGGTAGAAAGTGTCAAGCAAACTTACCAGCTCTTCAATAACTTACTTAGTCTTGTTTTAACTGAGCTTTTGGTATAATTTCCTGGTGGGCTTTGTTTGATGTTCAATGTAGGGAATGATGGAGAAGCTGTGAGTGAGAGAGTGGGAGGCTGCCCTGGGCTGTGCTGAGAACTGCCAGCATGGGGGGAGAGTCAAAGCAGTGACCACTGTGCAGGTGCTGCAGTGTGGGGAACATCCCATTCTCCCTGGGGATGAAGGGAGAGTCTTGCTCTTGGAACTCTTCAAATATTTCATTCCCATTCTGTTCTGATGGACTCTCTTAGCAGCAACAGAAAATCCCTTTTCCAGAGGCTGGCCCTGATGTCCTGGAGGCAGCAGAGGAGTGAAATGTCTTTGTGTAGAGGGAAGTGGTTGGAGTGATGGCTCTGCTGGGGAGGCAGAGGGGAGGCTCATCAGGTGAAGTGCTTTGCTGGGGACAGAGATGGGTCAGGCATCACTGGGAGCAGCATGTGCAGCTCTGGTCACTGGCTTTGGAGGTGGGGGCAACTGCTCCTGCTCATTCCACTTCCCTGGGCAGCCTGACAAATTCAGGCTGACTAAAGAGAGATTTGCAATGGCAATTTTAACAACTAGAGCAAAAAATGATGCCTTCTTAAAATGGAGAGAGAAGGACTGAATTGCAGGTAAAGAGCATCAGCATCAGAACTTCTTAAAATGGAAGCAGTAAGTGGTAGCTCAAAAACAGGTGTAGGGAAAATAACATCATAAAGATCAAGAGATCCAATGGAAGGGGAGGTGGTGATGATTTTAGGATCTCTAAGTAAGTTGACTTTGCCTCTTAACACTTACTCTTTTATAGATGTCACTCACTCATGTGTTTGCAATCCCCTGAGGTGAGTGGAGTGAGTGATGTGGCCTGGATTGTTCATGGGCAGCAGAGAGAGGGTGTGAGCCCCTCACTGCATCCTGCATTCTCAGCCCCTCTGCCTGATGCCAGCAGCTCAGCTGTGTCCTTTAGGAATTGCTGGCTGGTTTAAGGTGCTTTTTTGCCTCTGAAGCTCACTTAACCTTCTCCAAGCTTCTCATCCTCCTCATTAGGAGATGGGGCTCTTGCACTGAGAGCTTGTGGTGCTGGCTCTCAGCAGTGTGCTGCCTTCAGTGCTTGGCACCTCCTCTGGAGACAGTGCCCTTTGTAACCCAGACAGAGCCTTCACTGAGCCTTTGCTCCTGTCCTTAACCCCACATTTCCACTCACTCTGCCTTCCCAGCAGTCCTTATTGCTGCCTTCCTGGCACTGCACTGCTCCAGGGAGCTGTTGCCTGGGTGTTTGTAGCTGTGCAGTGCTCAACTGTTGCTCCAGGGCTCGCAGAGGGGGCCTGTGGGAGGCTTTCTGGGGGGTTTATTTGGATGCACAGCTTGGCCCTTGGCAGAAGGTTGCTCTGAATCCAGCTGGAAGCTGCTGTTGGAATGGTGATGGGCAGGCCTGTCTGTGTGGCCATGGCATGAGTGCCCAGTCAGATGGGAGGGGATTCTGAACCTTGACCTCTTGGGGATCAGGAAAAAAATCCCTCTGTGCTAGGCAGCAAAGAGCACTGGATCTTTTGCCTCCCAGTCATCTCTTTCCTTGGATTACCTGGCAATGCCATTGAAGTGCCCTGCAGGGAAGAATCACAACATGCTGCTTTCCCAGACAGGAAGATCCCTGTGTTGTTAGTCCTGGTTGGGTGTTCCCTTTGCAGAGCTGTGTGGTTGCTCTTTGAAGCCATGTAAAATTCCAAACCCTGGTGCCAAACCCTTCTGTCTTGGCCCTGAGCTGTCTGCAGGGCACTTAATTCTGTTACTGATGTGCCAACCTAACTGTGACCACAAGGAGATTCTGAAACCAGCCTTTCTGGGCTCTGAAGTGCATGCAGCCTTTCCCAAACCCCCCAGATATTTTGGTGAAATCCAGAATTATAAGTGGTGCTTGTCTGACAAGGCCCTGAAATGCTGTTCCAGCAGAGCTCAGGGCTTGGTGGCAGAGCAGAGATGTGCTGGAGCTGCAGTCTGGGGGGTGGCACAGCTGCCCAGGAATTCACTGGGGGATTTGCTGCAAGGTGGATAACATCAGTAAACTGAGGTAGATTATCTTGCCTTTTCTGAAAAGGAATTAGAGTATTCCAATTTTAGAGGGCTGTTTTTTTTCCTTTTCTGGGCTTAACTGCTTACAGATTATACCTTATGCAAATGTTAACTTTGCAACCCAAGTGCTTGGCCCAAGGGCACCTTGCAGGGGCTGTGTCCAGTCCTGCAGCTGTCCCAGAGAACAGGCAGGTCCCCCCTGGGTTCAGTGATAGCTGATCAAAGCCAGGAGATAATGACTGATAGATTTGTGTTCTGCTCAGCCCTCCCAGTGCTGGAGAGTTGTTCATTAGCTGGGGAGTCTGAAGCAACTGCATTAGGAGAGATACCAGAGGAATCCTCTTGAGCATTAAGAAAAATTCCATGTTATTAAGGATGTGAGTGCTCTCTGAAGAGGGCTGAGAGGTTGAGTGTTAATTCCCTTACAAAGCTGTAATCCTTCATGAATGTTTTGTAAGCAGATGCAGCTGATGCCTCCTACGAAATGGAGAACTGGAGAAGCCAGAAATTGAAAAGCCACCTGTAGGACCCCCAAAGAGGGGAAGATAGGAAGGATTCTCTAAAAATTGTTCCAGAGTGGAAGCAGAAAGATCCAGAAAGCCTTTCCTAGTGTTTTTTCCGTTCCTGCTTAGAGCTTTGGCTGTTTGTTCTTCCTAGCCCGGGAGATCAGCACTGGGATTAGTTCTGTGTGCAGTGGTTGCTCTGGCCCCTTGCAGAGGGGAGAAGCTGCAGGTGAATGTGTTTGCAGAGTGCATTTGTTAGCACTGGTAGCAGAGCAAGTGCTGTTTGCTGGACCCAGGAAGAAATGGGAAGGGGAAGAGGCAGGACTGGCTGGAAGGGCTGCACGAGCACCTCTGGCCTGGGTGTGGATCCCTGCCAGCTCTGCCCATCTGTTTGTTGGTAGCACTGGGCAGCCAGTTTGGCTCTGGCTCCCTGTGCTGATGCCACATTCCCAGAGCAGCACCAGCCTGGGAGCAGCTGCTGGGATGTGTTCCTGGCTGGTGCAGTGCCTGCCACACTGATGGGATGCGATTCCCTGCTGGAATTCCAACCTGAGACCCATTTCATAAGGTGGAGTTAATGAAAGCTATTCCTCCGTAAATTAACTGATCCCACAAGGCTTTTGTGAGTGGAGATGTTGTGGGCTCTGGCAGCAGCAGTTAGGAGGCATTGTGGCTGGCTGGAAGGGGCCCTGGGGTGGGGCTGTGGGTGCTGGGGCAGGCAGTGCAGCCCGGGCTGTGGGATGGCTCTGGAAGGGAATGGCCATGGGCTCTCTGTGTGAGGCTTGGCCTCACCATGGGCCTCCTCTGTGGAGGAGAAAGTCCATTTTCTTCCTACCTGCCATGAGTTTTAGGGCTCATCAAGTGTGACCTGAGGAAAAGTAAGCAACTGAAAGCCCTCTGATTTGTGTTCCCCCTCTGCAAAGCTGCAGATGGGTCTTTGTTCTTTCTGCTTCACATGTCCTCCTCCTCCTCTGTCTGTCCAGACAAGAAACCAGTGGCTTTGACAGTCAGCACTCACAGCTTAGGAAGTTTGAGCTGCTCTATGGAAATGGGATCTGGACAGTTTGTGAGTGACCTGTTGGCCTTCCCTTGGCCATGTACTTGAGGGCTTACAGCAAAGTGTGTGCTGGATGTCAGGCTGACTTGCTCAGTGCTGTGCATCACACTCCTGCTGTCTGCAAGTCCTGAGTCCCCTGTTGCCTGCACAGTCCCTGCAGTGACTCAGTGCAGTGCACTCCCTGTGCTGTGCACCCAGCAGAACAGGAGCCTCTGCAGCACCTCCAGCCCTTCCTGCTTCATCCAGCAAGCTCCAAAGCCACAGCTGGTTTTGATTCAGTGCTGCTACTCAGGGCTGGTTTTATTTAGGCCTGAGCATTGGTGTTCCTGCCTGTCATGTTTCCCATGAGGGCTGTTGTTCAAGAGTTCCTTGACTTGCTTTCCATAGCTTCGGTGATCCCTCAGGATATCTTGCAGTGTAGCTTCCATGCAGCTTTAGTTGTCTTTGTCAGCTGCTTTGTCACTCTTGGTTCTCCTTGCCCAGTGCCAGCACAGAATCAGCCTTGCTCCTACTCCTCATTCATCTCACACAGAACTTGTTTACCCAGCACCTGGTCCTGTTTCCATGGTGTCCCCACCATTTTGCTGCTCTCTGGCTTGGTTTCCTGTCCACATCTTGCCAGTCTGTTTTCGCCAGTGTCCTGCCCATCCACCAGGCAGCTTCTCCCAGCTTCCTGCATTGAGGAAGTGATGCTTCAGGGGGAGCCAGGGTGGCTGTGCAGGACAAAGGGATGCTTGGGCTGGAGCCAGGCCTAAGGAAAGGGGAGACTTGTGCCACAGCCCTGGGCTTGTGCTGCTGGGACTGGAAATAAAGCTGCTCAGGGCAGGTGGGAATGAGCCCTGCAGCACCAGGAGAGCCCCAGGGCCCTGCTCCCTGTGCAGCTGGGCTGTGGGCTCAGCTCTGGGTGGGTCTGTGCTCCTCCTGCACAGTCTGCAGCTGAGGGGGGTGGGATGGCACCCCTGGCTGGGCAGGAGCACAGGCACTGGGGGGCTGGGAGCTGGCTGCCCACACTGTTCCCTTCAATATTCCCCCAGTGCATTCTCCAGCCAGCTCCTGCACCTCCTGAATGGAGTTCCAAGGCCTGCAGTCTTTTGACCCAGGCATGCTAATTTATATTGATGTTGTCATCTACTGAGTTTTGCTAATTACTGATTTTCCCATCAGTACATGGGATTATTCTGCTGTCCCTGTGCATGTGCAGCATATTTAATTCTGCAGTTGTAGCTTCTCTTTGCAGTTCCAGTCTGGAGAAAAAAGTATTTTAAAAGAATCAGAATGGTCATATCCTGTGATTCTACTGCAGCTTTGCATTTCTTCACACAGGATCCAGTTTATGGAAAAGGGAAACTGGGAGAAATTCAAGGGCTTGTCCTGGGAATGCTGGACACCTTTAACTATGAACAGGTGAGTTGCCCATGTTTCTGTTCTGGCCACTGCTGCATGCAGAATTATTTTGGCTGGCTGGCTACTGCTCTCTCTCATTTGTCATTTCTGTCTGCAGGGCAAAGTCAATGGCCATGTGAGTGATTTCTGTGTGATGGGGATGGGGAGGGAGTTTGTTTTGCTCACAGATTGCAAGTGAAGGGACTGACAGGTACATGGTGAACACCTCTGCAGCTCAGTTCTGTGTTAAATGTACCAGAAGGATAAACATCTGCTTTTTCTCCAGCTCATCCTGCAGTTAGGGACTCAAAGGCACAAACCTGATATGTTTTGTCTTTATATGCAGTTTTAAATAACAGCTTTTTAAATTAGGCTGTTTTTACCCTTCCCAGTGGTACTGCTGCACTTCCTTTGTGACCTGATGAGATTTCACCTTCATCTCAGTCCTGCTTTTCTCTGCCCAGTCCCAAACCCCAGGCAGTCTCCACACTTCAGCAGTTTTCTAAACCTCCTTTTCCAGAGAACAGAATGCACAATCTTCCTCCAAACTCCCCCTCTCCTGTGGCAGTGCCATCCCAGCTGCTGCCCAGGGCAGGCCCCAGGCACCAGCAGTGGGAAATGGCTTTGCTGGAGAGGCTGAACACGAGGAGCCTTGATCTGTGTGTGGTTCTTGGAGAAGGTGTGGGCAGCTCCTGCCCTCTGTCCCTGCCTGGCAGCTCTGGGACAGGCTGTGTGTGCAGCTGTGAGCCCCTGGGGCAGCCCCTGCAGCCTTTTGGAGCTGCTGCTGTGGGGCAGGATCACAGAGCAGAGCCCCTGTGCTGGGAGAAACCTGACCCTGCAGACCCAGGGTGGTGTTTGGGGCTCTGGGGCAATGGGCATCAACTCCCTTGGGCAATGGGCATCATCTCCCCTGGGCATTGGGCATCATCTCCCCTGGGCAATGGGCATCATCTCCCTTGGGCAATGGGCATCATCTCCCCTGGGCAATGGGCATCATCTCCCCTGGGCATCGGGCATCATCTCCCTTGGGAAGGACAAGCAGATGAGAGTTCAGGGGGTTTTTAAGACTTTAATTGCCATAGAGTGTTTGGGCTTTGATTTGTATCAGCACATTTCTCCTAAAATGGGGATGTAAGGAGTAACTTGTCAGGTAGAAGGGAATAAAAAGAGGTTTGGTGTGGGAGATGACAAAATGAGCCTGCCATGCCTCTCTTAATGCTCTTTGACAAAAGTCAATACAGGACTTGTCTATTTAAGAGTGGAGAGGAATTGCCTCCATTAACATGTGATGAAAGGATAAGTGTTTTGAGGTCAGTGGATGAAAAGCACAGAAGAGAAGTGATTTTATTGGGTTGTTTCTGCTCTTAGTGAGCTGCTAAGCTGCTTGTTCTGAAGAACTGGTCGGCAGGGAGTTTCTGCAGTGTGGAGGTGACAGACTGACCTACTTACTCTTTGTTGTCTTCCACACAGACCCTTCTAGAGACAACCACGAGCCTTTTAAACCACGATCTCCACTGGTCCCTGAGCAACCTGAGAGCCTCTGTCACCAGAGGCCTTACCCCAAAGCAGGATTACTGCTGCATCTGTCTGCAGCAGTACAAAAGGAGGCAGGAAACTGCTGATGAAATCATTGTTTTCAGGTAAAGTTAAGGGCTGGTGTTTCAGCTGTATTGTGTTAATAGTTTTAAAAGGGGAAAAATCAATTGGTATTTAATGATCTGTATTCCTGTGAGCAGTGTCCCTGCTCCCTTGCACTGTAAGGGCCTGGCCAGTCACACCCATCAGAGCCTGCTCAGGAGCAGCCAGCCCTGCCTGCCTGGAAGGAATTGCCTCCCAGTTCCAGGAGCTGGCTGCCACTTTCTGTCCCCTCTCCAGCAGTGCACTTTGGGCACTGCAGCACCCCAGGCTTGTTTGTGTGTTTGTACATCTTGGGTGTACCACAGCCCTGGCATCCCCCACATCCTGTCTGTGACCAGGTGGCTGTAAAATAAGATGAAATCATTGTTACCTTGGTGTTTTGGTCTGTGCTATATCAGCAAATGGACACCCAGTGCTGATTTTGTGAGTCTGGAAATGCTACAGGAGGGTGAGGATGCTGATGTGTATTCCCAGAGCCTTTTTCCCCCTGGGCAGCCCCTTCCCCTGGCCAGTGCAGAGCTCAGGAGGTGGTGTCCTGCTCCCAGCACTGAGTGCCTCTCTTGCAGCTGTGGCCACCTGTACCACTCACTGTGCCTGCTGAGCAAGGAGTGTGGGATGGTCACCAAGGGCCTCATGAGGTGGATGTGCTACAAGTGCAACTCGAGCAACAAGGGAGGGAAGCTGAGTGAGAACTTCTCAGAGCTGAAAAAAGGGGCTGCAGCATCCCTGGCACAGGTAAGGTTTGTGAGGTGGTTCCTCTTCAGGTGAACTTTCATCATCACCTCATTCTCATGTCTGTCTGTGCTTCCAGACCAGCCCTGTCAAACACCAGCAGCAGCTAACTGGCCACTTTTGTGAATGCCAGTTTGTTTTGGTGGGGATGCAGCAGTGGAATCCTGGAAATTTGTTGATCCAGAAGGTCTGGGAGCTGGTGTGAGGGGCAGCTGGATGCTTGCAGCTGATCATGTGGACAGTTCCTATCAAACTCTTTTTAGGTGTGTTTTGTATAAAACTTAGATTAAAAGCTGGCACATTCCTTGTGGCTGGATGGTGGAGCCTCTGTCCCACCTTCCCAGCAGATAACCTGGCTCTGGGTGAAAGGTCTGGGATTGATTTGGCTCCCTCAGTGCTTGCACAGTGTTTTAAAAGGCTTGAGTGTAACCAGGATACGTGCAGCTGGATTTGGGTGAGAGATCAGAGAATCAATCTGTATTTATTGTCAGTATTTGTGCACTTTAAGTTTCATGATCCCAGACTGAAGAAGTGCAGCCTCCAACATGCATGGAGCTGTTTTCCCTGGGCTGCTGCTGTGGGCTGTAGGCCCCAGGGCAGGTGGTTTGTTGGGCTGTTCCTGGGGCTGTTGCTGCTCCGTGTTCCAGCAGCCCCGGGGTGAGGGTTTGTTCCCACCTGGGGCACTTTGTGCTTTTCTCACTGTAGAGGTGTGCACAGAGCAGTGTGTGTTTACTCCTGGAACCACAAGAATCCAGTCTTGGAGGATGTTTTTGTAGCAGTACTTCAGTTTTGTTCTAGCAGATGATTTCAATTCCTGCCAAAGCCACGGCGTCAGTCAGCTCCCTGCAGCTGCTGCTCTCACAGGAGAGCCTTCCTGCCTGGGGGGTGTGGGGAAAGGGAATCTCAAGGCCTGTGAGGAGCACCATGCAGCCCCTGCAGTCAGGCTGTGTTGGTGTTTGGTTTGGTGACAGCAGCAAAGCTTTCCCAGGAGGCTGGAAAGCGACGGTGCTCCAGCCAGCTAGGCTGCTCAGTGTGTGTGTCCTGTCCTGTCCTGTCCTGTCCTGGGATGTGGGCTCTGCTCTAAAGTGGGGGAGGCTCAGCAGCCCCACATCTCACCCTCTGCACTCCTGCCCCAAGGGACTGGGTGGAGATGGGGGTGACAGGCTGGGGTGAACCTTAAAAACTAAAGGCAAGAGTACTGAAACTGCATTCAGCATTCAAGTGCCTGACCCTTGATCCCAGTGCTTTATCACTGGATTACCCTGGCTTCCAGCTTCCTGTGGCTCCCCTTTGGCATCAGTCTGACCTACCCTGTGGGGAAAGAAGGGGAAAATGCTGCACATGCCATGGCAGTGATCGGGGCAAGGAGGAGAAGATGCTTGCTTTTATTTAACTGATGAAAGTCCCTGGCTGGGACACAGGGCTTAAGGGACATGTGGAGAGATGGGCTGGGGAAGAAGGGTCACAGCATGGATCATGGAGTGCTAGCTGGAAAACTTCATCCCAGGCCATCTGAGTCTGGGATGCCTCCCTGCTGCTGCTGCTTCCCTGCTGCTGTCATGTGCTCTTGGCAGGGAAGTCACCTCTTCCTGCTCCACACACACAGCCCAGCCCAGCCCAGCTTGGCGCTGGTTCAGCAGAGCCCCAGGACTGCTTCAGGCCCCCCAGCTCCCCCTCCCCATGTCCCATATCCTCTCCAAGTCTGTGATACTCCTCATGTATTTAAATTACAATATTTAACTGTTGTACTCACATGTGATCAAACTGTTGCAGTCAGACCTTAAAAAGCTGGGTATATTTAGATGTGGCAGGAGACTGTAGAACCTGCAGCTCCTGCAGGAAGTTGGTTTGCTGAACAACCACTGCTGAGCAGCTTTAATTAACCCTGGGAGGTAATGATTCCTGTGGCCTGGCTGTGGGCTGAGGTACAGAGTGCTGGGAGTGCACAGTGGGGGAGATGGGGCTTCTCTGTGCTCCCTCTTAACTCTGCTGGCACTGGCCAGACCCAGAGCTCGGGGCTGGACAAGCTGCTCTGGCCTCCACAGCTGCTGTTTGTGAGCAGGAAATCCCCAGAGAGCTCCTGCTAACTCAGTTGTGCTTCCAGCCCTGCCCTTCCAGAGATGCAGCCCCAGAGCTTCTGGGCTGCTCTGCACAGAGATCTGTGGGGAGGGTGTTTCTTCCAGCCCTGCTCTCCCCAGAGCCCAGAGATCCAGCTCCAGAGCTTCCAGGCCCCTCTGCAGTTTCTGTGGGGAGGGTGTTTCCTTGCAGCCCCTTTAAAGACCCTAAAAGCTCAGTTAATCTCTTGGTAAAATCGAACATGTGTTTTTTTCTGGGCTTTTTTTTTTTTGTCCATAGGGGAATCTTCAGTTGAGGTATTTATTTTCTTAGGAAGCCTTGAATTAGGAGTAGAGTCATACTGAGAAATGCCACTGAGCATCTGGAGTGCATTTCACAGCACTGATTGTGCCCTGGCCAAGCAGAGGCTGTCAGTTTGGATCGTGCAGTGTGGCTGAGATGTGCGTGGGAAACGACAGCCCAGCAGGCAGTGCCTCCCTGCCCTGTGCTCTGTGTGTGATGCTGGGCCATCCCCTCCCCTTGGGGAGGTGCAGGGGTGCCACAAGCCAGCCCTGACCCGCTGTGGGATCAGTGACAGCGTGGATTTACATGGAGCCTGGCTGGGGGGAGACCTGGGACACTCTGCCCCAGCCAAGGGGAGCAGAGAGAAGGGCAAAGGGGCTTTTCTTTCCTCTGGGTTTGTTACCAAAAGTTGGTGCTTTCTGTGTTATCCTCTGAGCCTCACTGAGTTCCCCAGGGGCATCCTCTGGGGCTGGAAGATCATCTGTCCTGCCCCCCCACCTTAGAGATACCAGAAGTGAGAGTTAAAGGAAGTGGTGGGTCTTTAATCCCATTGCAGACCTGTGTGTTTGTGCTGTGCTGTTTGGAGTTCACTGAGGCGTGCTGGGTGAGGGCACAGCTGCTGGGCCACTGCCTAAGTACCTGTACAAATACTCTGGGTATCTCAGCCACTGATCCCAAAATCTCATTTGCCTCGTTTCAGTGAGCCAGCTCGTGTTTGCCATTCATTCTGCCAGCCTGTGCACTGGGATCAGGGAGAGGCAGAGCCTTGGCTGCTGGGCCCTGAGCCCTGAGCTGCCCTGCTCTGCTTGTTCCATGTTTGAGGAGTTCTGAGGACGCTCTTGTTGGAGCTGTCCAGATGGCAAATATGCTTTATTCAGGACTTTAATCCTGTCAAGGCACGCCAGGATGGACAATAGGCTGGATGCACAGTTAATCCAGTGTGTCAGGCTCTACCTTTGGGCTCTGGCCTGCAGCTTTCCAGTGCCCCTCCTTCTGGCAGCCTTCAGGAAACCTGGGAGCAGCTCCACGGCTGAGGGGCTGCTGCACATCCTCACCCTCTGCACCACGGCCTTTCTGCTGGGCAGCAGGGGAGCTTTAGGGTGGGCTTTTCCACAAATAGTTATTTTAGAGCTAGACAGACCTTACATGACTTCCATCCATCAGGAGACAGAGCCAGTTGTACTGCTTCCATCAGTTATTGTCTCCAGCAATATAACAATTTTCCAAAGGCTTCATAACTTTGAAATGAAAATAAACTTTGAAATATCCAGATGTGACCCACCCAATAGCACCAAGGAGATAATGAGTGTTTTATACAGTTGCAAGGTTGTGTGTTCTCTCCTATGTGGAGGATATTCCCATGTACAAATGAACTGAGCAAACATCCAGTCCTGCAGCAGTGGAGGTGGATTCCTTCACTTCAACAGGAAATCCATGTGAGGAGGGAACTGGAGACACAGAACATCTCTGTTAGAGACTGCTTGTAATGACAGCAACGTGTTCTAGTAAGAAGAAAAATGAGTGCAGGAGTCTGCACAGGCAGGTACAGGAGGACTGGCACCAAAGCTAAAACTGAAAACTACAAATGGAAAAATAGTGATTTGAAAACCAAAATTATCCTTTAGCAGCTTTTAAATCAAAATTTACTGTTTTCTTGGGCTTCTCATACTGGGGGAGAGGGTTAATTTTTTTGGGCTTTTGTGGGGCTTTTTGAGAAAAATCAGAGTGAATGGTAATTGTGTCCCCTGGCTGCCTTCAGAGCAGTCTGCAGCCTGGCAGAACACTCCTTCCACTGCCTGCAGTGCAAAGTCTGCCACTCTGGGGCCTGTGAGACCCTGACATGGAGCAGGGAGAGCTGATTGCACAGTGCCTGGAGCCAGGAGCAGTGAGGCTGGGATCACCTGGGGAAGGGTCACGTCCTGGTTAAGAGCAAAGATGGCAAAATTGCAGTGGAGAATCCTGCCTTAGCTTTACATCTCCATTTCTAAGCAGCTCTTCCTACAGCTGGATGTAAATTCCCTCCCTTTTAATGAAACATTGCATCTGGGAGGATGTGTGGAACAGAGCCATTGAAAGGCAGTGGCAGCTGCTGGGCTGCAGCAAGGTGTGGCTGTTCCCCACACTGCAGCACTGGCTGAGCCCGTGCCCCACAGCCAAGGGTGCTCCCTGGGCACCCAGCACAGTGCCAGGGGTGGGCAGGGGGGCACTGTGCCTTCACAGGGGGCCTGGGGGCACAGCAGGAGCCAGCGTGTGCCCCTGTGTCCCAGGGGGCTGGGCTGGGCTGGGCTGGGCTGGGCTGGGCTGGGCTGGGCTGGGCTGGGCTGGGCTGGGCTGGGCTGGCTGCTCCCCCCATCATTCCCAGCCCAGGAGGAACCAGCTGGCCCGAGGTTAAGGGTGCTGGTGGCTCCTCTCTCCTGGTGTTCCTCTGAAGGAGGGAGCAGAATAAAGGCAGCCCCAGGCCTTGGCTGTTTGTAGTCCCTCACTGGGAGGGTCAGAGGGGAAGTTTGTCTGTGTCAGTCCTGCCGGCTGTAGGTGCAGTGGCTGTTTGGGAATGCAGGGGAACATCTGTGCCTGGTACATCCCGTCAGTGGGAGCTGCAGGGCCATGTCCCCCTCCCACCCTGTTGCTCCAGGAGAACAGTGCAGGGGTGTGTGTGTGACTGGGGCACAGGCAGCTTTGGGCAGCTGCAGCTCCTGGGGCCAGAGCTGGGCTGGGCACGTTCTGAGCCTCCCAGACACAGGAGTGCCTGCCAGGATGGTTGGGAGGAGGTAGGGAGGTAGCAGAGGTGTTCCCTTGGGTTTTCCATAAGTTTCGGGGTCACATTGCCCTCCAAGCCTCTGGCAGGAGGGGTCACTAACCCTGCTTACACCAGGCTGGACTTCTTCCCTCTTCAATGTGTCTTTGTGGAGGACCTGGGGGAAGGGCTGGAGCTGTGTCAGGGAGGTTTAGGTTGGATATCAGGGAAAGGTTTTTCCCCCAGAGGTGCTGGGCACTGCCCAGGCTCCCCAGGGAATGGGCACAGCCCCAAGGCTGCCAGAGCTCCCAGGGATGCCCAGGGTGGGGTTGTTGGGGTGTCTGTGGAGGGCCAGGAGCTGGGCTCGATGGGTCACTTCCACCTCAGGATATTTTGTGATTCCCTTTGTCTCTCCAACTCCTGCCCTTGAGAGAACACTGCACCTCTTCAGTCTTCTGTGTCTGGCCCTGTGGGATCTGTTCAACAGCCTCTTGGCCCATCTTTAGAAAAGGCATTCTCTGCATGAGGCCTCTGAACTCTCAGGTGCAGGTGCCTGAGCACAGGCCTCTTGGGCATCATTTTTAATATTTAATCTGTGTGCTGCTGTGCTTCCCTCAGAGCCTGCTGGGTGAGAAATAAGCTGGGCCATGGTGCCCAGTGAGGCTGTGTGGGGGTTGTGTCTGTCTCATTAACCCTGAGCAGTGTTATTGCTCCTTTGGCTGAAGGCACCAGCAGCAGTCCAAGGGAATATCCCAGCAGTGCCTGGTGCAGGCAGGAGCAGCTGGTGTGGGAGCAGGGAGAGCAGAGTGCTACCCTGTCTGTCACACACAGTGCCCTGCTCTCCCTGTCACTGCAGCCACTGCGAGGCCATCGGAGCACAAACCACCCTGTGCTGCCCCCGGCCTGCAGTGCCAGGTTTGCTGCTCAAGTTCAGCAGGAAATAAGAGACCTCTGCCGTTCCCCCCGTGCTCCCGAGGAGAGGAGGGGCCAGGCTGTGGCAGAGGGGCGGTGCTGGGGCTGCTCAGCCCGGGCACTCGGGGCTGTTGGTGCCGCTGTTCCGGCGCTCCCAGCCCCTGCCACTTGCGGCCCAGCTCCCCTGCTGCCAGGCTCTGGCCCTGGGTGTGCTACTCTGGGAAGCTCTGGCATTGTCCCAGGGCAGGTTTGCCCGGGGCCTGCAGGGCTCTTCTCTCTGGCTGTGGGCCTGGCAGTGCCTGTCCCAGAGCATCCCTCAGCAGGGGCTCTGCAGAGCTTGGCAGCAGCAGCAGCAGCACTGCTGCTCTCCAGGGGTTGTCCCAAGGTTTCCCTGAAGTTCCTCAACAGCTCTGTAATGTCACTGCCATTGTAGTGACTTTGGGTCACAGCTGCCTGCCTTGCTCTCTTTTTGGTTGATTGTTCTGGCTTCCTGGGAGTACCCTAAGGACAGCAGGGCCTTTTCCCACAGAATGAAAGTGGATTTACAAAGTTTAACATGAACTGGCTCAGCTTCCATTCAGCACTGCATTTGGGTGCCTGTTTGGAAGGCTGATGAGCCATGGTGAAGCAGGGGAGGGAGGCTGAGGGTGGGCTGGGTGTGCACTGCCTGTGGGCTCAGCTCTGTGAACAGGGAGGTGGGGGTTGCCTTTGTTCCTTGGTATCCCAAAACCTTCCCCAGGATTTCTGGCTGCATCTCCCCGTGTCAGGGAGCAGCCCCTGGGGCAGTGTGGTGCTCTGAAGCTCTGACAGTGGCAGGGATGGCTGAGGGGCACTCTGGGATGGGTCTCTTGGCGTGACTGCGGACGGTGCCTCTGCTCACACTGCTGGGATCTGCTTTGCTTAGCCACTGGCTGCTGATGGAATTTGTAGCTGTGAAATTAAAGATAATTGCAGGCATGGGAGGGCTGTGTGGTGACTACCAAAGGAGAGGAATACGTACAGAGATTAGCATTGGTGGTGGGGTCTGAGGGAGCTGGGAGATGAAAATGAGCCTTTCTCCTTCCCCCTGGCCCAGACCCTCAGGAGATCAGTTGTATCTCTGGGGTTCTGTGTCTTGGCTGAGGCCTTCCCAAGGGGGTGTGGGGATGTGGCTGGAAATGGTTGGAGGTGCTGGAGGCTCCATGCTGGAGCTGGCTGCCCTGGAGGCTGGGGCTGTGCTGGGGTGAGCCCAGCACCTTCCACTGACACCCGAGTGCTGCTGCTGGACCCTGGGAACCTCCCGGGGCTCCTGAAGGGAAATGTGCCTTCAGTGACACGGTGGAAAAAGGAAAAGGTCTGACAGCAGTGGTTTCCATGACAACAGAAAGAATTGCCTGCAATATTTCAGCTCATCAGCCTGGGAACAGCCTGATTGATAGTTACATGAGCGTGGTAGGGAGAGAGCGGGAGAGGGGAGGCAATTATATTGCATTTTCCTTGTCCTTGAGTGCCTGTGGCCACAGCAGCTGTGGAGGGCAGTTTTTTTCCCCTGCTTTTTGTGTTTTCCCAGGGAGGATGACCCACGTGTTCCTGGGAAGCACTGGTACAACCTTCCAGCTGTGGGTCCCTGACCCTCACTGCCCAGGGCTCCCAGGTTCAAAGCCTGTGCTGGCTGTGCAGGGAATGGGAACATCTGGCTCCTTGACTGGCAATCAGCAAAAAGTTATTTACACTACAGAGACTGTCCTGGAGGGGAAGGAGTGAGCTTGGCAAATGCTGCCAGCAGAAGTGATCCAAACTCGGGACATTCCTCTGTTCCCAGACTGATGGGCAAAGCCAGGAGATGTGTGGCTTCAGGACAGTCACACAACTCTCCAGGCTTCAGGAAACCCCTGGGGCCTCAGTGCATCTTCCCTGGCCAAAGAGTGTAAAGTCAGTGCAGCTTCAGTCAGTACCCACGGGCAGGACTGTAGCATTTTTGGTTAATAGCCCTTGGGAAATGTATTTTGGAGAAAATATTTGAACGTTCCCTTAAAAATAGATCTCCAGAGACAACAGATGCCAGCCTGCTGCTCATGAGGGAGGCTGTTCTCCTGGCTCCTGTTGGGGTTTCTTGATGATGCTTTTTTGCTTTGCAATATGAGCAGAAACATTCAAAATAGAAACAGTGTGGCGTGATAAATGGAACAAACCTACAAGAATCTGCGACGCTTTGTCATCTCTCCCTGGGATCTGTAAATGGTGCCGTTTACAGCAGTCTGTGTGTGCAGCCCTCCCTGCCTCAGTGCTCTGGGTGCAGCTCTGGGCCCTCTCTCTGCCCTGGCCTGCAGCTCTGTAGCTGCCCCTCGCTGCTGGGGGACACTTGGCCTCGTACCCCAGAGCTGGGCAGTGCCCTGGGCTCAGGGACGTGGCTCCCACTGCTGGGGCTCACCTTGCCTCCCCCTTCCCAGCCCTCATTTCCCAGCTTGCAGTCTGCAGCATCCCAGTAGGGGACAAAAAAGGGCCCTGAGGATGCCATGAGTTGTTATAGCCCTTGGCAGAGCTGTGGCTGGGGTGCCAGGCATGCCCAGCCCGTGTTCCCTCACAGCATTCCTGGGGTGAGCGGGGCTGGGAGATGGAAAAAGGACGGGGGGAGCTGCTGCTGCTGCCTGGGAAGGAGCCTGGAGAGGCTGCCTGGCCCCACAGACCCTTTGCTGCCCTTCCCCTGGCTGCAGGGGAGTTTCTCCATGCTTTTGCTCCTTCCCCAGAGGTATCCCAGTACTGTCAGTCTGTGCCACCAGGGACAGACCCCCCAGTAACTCACTGTGGATGTAGGGGTGTAACTCCTGTGTGTAAGAACAGGATTCTTTTCTCCCCAAACCTGGGCTGGCTTCATGGTGGCTTCATGTACTGGCTGGCTGTACGTGGTGGCTTCACGCCAAGGGAACAATGGTTAGAAAANCAAGAACAGGATTTTTTTCCCCCCCCAACCTGAGCTGTACGTGGTGGCTTCATGCCAAGGGAACAATGGTTAGAAAAGCCTCCCAAAGAGGCTGTGGACCGACTGCACCAGCGCAGGAACGAATGGGTGTGTGCAGGAACTCGCCACCCTGCTGTGTGGTTTCTGTCACTTTCTCTCTCTCTTTCTCAGACGAGTTCGGAGTCTGTGTTGGATCCTCAGCAAATCCAGGCTTTTGACCAGCTCTGCCGGCTGAACCGAGGCACCTCCCGAGTACGTACCGCCCTTTGCTCTCCTTTTACCCCGCTGTTCCTGGTGTGCAGCCGCTGAGGGCTCTCACTTTGGGCTAGTGCTGCCACTTGCCCGTGCACAGAGCTGGCTCTGGCACATTGCAGGGCAGCCACGCTGGGGAATTCACTGGCAGGGAAACCATGGGAATGCCTCTGGCTTTGGGGCTGTGCCTGACAAGCCCACGGGCTGATCCTTTGTGGATCTGTAGCCTCCCCTCCAGACAGCGCAGCTCCCGCGGTCGCTGGGAAGGGTCCCTGCTGGCCCGAGGGGACACAGCTCCCTCTGCCCCGGCTTTTTCCTTGTGCCTCCCGCCTGTTTGGGCTGTGCTTGCCGCTACTCCTCGCTCTTTCTGGGCTTGTTTTTCTATTATGTGACTTTAAACCAACCTAAAGACCCCTGGGGAGTTGTTTAGTTGAGGACTGGTGTCCCACAGGGAGCTCTGGAGGGTCCGTCCACGCCCTTTGCTTTACACGGGTTAAGGTTTCTCTCGTGGCTGTGGGGACACTGTGCTCCCTCGAGCTCTCAGTGCCCCCCCCGGGCTCCCTGTACCCCCCGGGTTCTCAGTGCCCCCCGACTCTCTGTCCCCCCCCCAGCTCTCTGTCCCCCCCC
>VZRZ01005240.1:95250-108726 GCA_013398175.1 Climacteris rufus
CAGCCGTGAGCAGCTCCCCCAGTACAGCCGTGAGCAGCTCCCCAGTGCAGCCGTGAGCAGCTCCCCAGTGCAGCCGTGAGCAGCTCCCCAGTGCAGCCGTGAGCAGCTCCCCAGTGCAGCCGTGAGCAGCTCCCCAGTGCAGCCGTGAGCAGCTCCCCAGTGCAGCCGTGAGCAGCTCCCCAGTGCAGCCGTGAGCAGCTCCCCAGTGCAGCCGTGAGCAGCTCCCCAGTGCAGCCGTGAGCAGCTCCCCAGTGCAGCCGTGAGCAGCTCCCCAGTGCAGCCGTGAGCAGCTCCCCAGTGCAGCCGTGAGCAGCTCCCCAGTGCAGCCGTGAGCAGCTCCCCAGTGCAGCCGTGAGCAGCTCCCCAGTGCAGCCGTGAGCAGCTCCCCAGTGCAGCCGTGAGCAGCTCCCCAGTGCAGCCGTGAGCAGCTCCCCAGTGCAGCCGTGAGCAGCTCCCCAGTGCAGCCGTGAGCAGCTCCCCAGTGCAGCCGTGAGCAGCTCCCCAGTGCAGCCGTGAGCAGCTCCCCAGTGCAGCCGTGAGCAGCTCCCCAGTGCAGCCGTGAGCAGCTCCCCAGTGCAGCCGTGAGCAGCTCCCCAGTGCAGCCGTGAGCAGCTCCCCCCAGTACCTCGGCAAACGCCGTCTCCCTGCCATCTGTGGACCGGTAATTGTTAACAGAGCCACGGGGAAAGCTCAGCCACAATAACTCAAGCTTTCCCCCTGCTTGCTCACGGCTGGATGTCAGAAAACACAAAGCCACCCTCTCCACCTGCCGTCTCTTTCCACGGTGTAGTTCCCAAGCCTGGAGGGACTCCGAGGAAGGAGGTGCTGGCCCGCAGCAGCTGCACACTCCAGCCCCAGGCAGAGCACAGCTCTGGCTCCTCCAGAGCCCTTTGCAGCAGCAGCAGCAGCAGCACAGATCCCTGGTCTGGCAGCCACCGAGCCATGGGGTCTCAGAGGTTTCTCAAATTTTGTGGCCAGAACTTCCCGAGGAAGCTCCTCACCCTCACAGCCACAGCAGCAGCCCACGGCTTCCTGCCATCTGCTGCTTCCCAGAAATCCTTCTGTGAAATTAGTGAACATTAAATATGCCAGTGCCTTGCAAAGCCCCACAGCTGATGATTACTGTGCTGCTGGCTGGGATAGTGTCTGATGGATTCAGCTCATGGAAACTGAAATGCAGCCTGCCCTTGCCTGGAACCACCATGATCCAGTTATCCACAGACTGGAGTGCTTCCCTTGATAGATCTGGTTATTCATTGCTTTGGAGTGAGCTCCACTGACCACCAATGATAAAATAAAACCAGATACTGGTGAAAAACATTGCCTCAACTCAATTTTGTGCCACCTCTATTTGAAGAGTCCAAGGAAGGGTCCGGTGAAGATTTTAACAGGATCAAGAAAAAAGGCGTCCCTACAACAGGACACTGGTTTTGCACACGCTGGCAGGAGGCTGAGGGATGTTGGGAGCAGAAAGCAGTGGATTTAAGCCAAGGAAGCTTACAGCATGGCCATGGAATGGTAAAGCAAAGATTCATCAGTTTGACTTTTTTGGTGTTTGTTTTTCCCCTTTTGGGAACAGAAGAAAAGACAGGGCAGCAGAGGTGTTGCTGGGAGCTCAGCACTGCAGCAGCTCCCTGCCTGGCTCAGGACTGCCCTGCTGGCACTAATTCCAGGGCAGGAGCAAAGAGGGGCCGTGCTGGGAGCAGAGCAGTGCACAGCCTGCCTGTGTGACCTCACAGGGCTGAAGCAGCTTCCTCACATTCCAAGGACAAGCTCTGCCAGGGCACAGCAGGAACTGGCCAACACACAACAAAGAGAATTTAATACATGAACTGATTGCTACACCTCTTTTAGAAGTCTGGTACAAGTTTGTCGAGTTTCAGCTGTTTTTAGAGGCAATTTGAGACAGATTGAACTTGTTTCAAAACATGGCCAGGTGCTCAGAGCTGGGACTGTCAGACTGGATCATGGACAACACTGTGCTCACAGCCTCAGTCACCACTCCTCACCCTACATAATGCATGGAAACACGTCAGCCAGGATGCAGTCTATGAAAAATAAATGCAGAAATTTAAAAATAAGATTTCCCCCCATCCCTGCAGCTTGCAGGGTTGACAGGGCTGGCTTTCTCACAGAAAATGCCCCTAGAAGCACAAGTCCCCAAGTTCTCTTGTAATCCACCTCAATCTGATCAAACACCCATGGAAATCAACAGCAATATTTTTGCTGACTCTGAACAGCTGGCAACAGTCTGGGGTAAAACAGTATTTAGAGCACCTATTCTGATCCATCCCATTTAATAGAGTAGCACATTTATTGCAGGCTGGCTGAGGAGCTCTGTGGCTGTGCTGTGCTGATGAACACTCCTGTAAATGACAGTGCTCTGCACAAATACAGATGTGAGACAAGACACTGCATCCCAAGGTGTTTCCTGGGTCACTTCCCCATGGCTGCCTCTGCGGAAGGCAGAGAAGGAAAAATACTGCATGTGTCAAGCACCTGTCCAAAACTCAAACTCCAGATCCTTTGAAAAACAATTTGCTGCATTTGCAGCAGTTTGGGATGTTTTTGTGCACTTTAAGAGCTGCTGTGGAGATGTGTGACAGTTCTGGCTCTGCAGTTCCACCACCGTGGCTAAAGGGCTCAGGGGAAACAGAGCCTGTTCCTCTCCTGGGAACAGCAACTGTGTGAAGGAGGCTCTGCCAAAGTGATGCCCTGCTGAGCCTTGGTTGTCCAGGACAGGCACAGGCTGGCAGAGAGGTGATGAAATGGAGACCCCAGAATGAGCTCTGCAGGCTACAGTTCCCCAATTGTCCCCCAGAGCCTGCTCCTGCCCCGACCCTGCTCCTCTGGGTGACCCCTGGCCTGTGGCCTGTGCCCAACGAGAAAGGGGCCACTGTTTCTCCATTTCTGCAGCTGAACCTTGTGCCAGCCCCCAAACCAAATCCTCAGGGACCTGGCACACGCCAAAGCCAACCCTGAACTGCAGAACAACTATTCAGACGTGTCCAGGGAAGTGAATGCTGGGCAGTGCTCATCCCCTGTTGCTCTGAGCACAGGAATAGGAGTTCTGTTGCCAAGTGGGATGGATGCTGTTCCCCAAAGCCTTGGCTCTGTGCCTCCAGCGACCCTGCCAGCAGGCTAAGGCAGGATCCAGCAGAGCAGTGAGCTCTGTCATCACCTGCACATCTCCAGCAAACTCAGGCAACTTGGAAAATCTTTTATGTTTGTGGCACTGATAACCAGAACTATGTGGCTGATTGATTGGAAGCTGTGCTGGAGAACTTCCTGCTTCCAAAGCCCCAAATCAAGCCTGAGAGACAAGCCACGAGGCCATTTCTCTCTGATTTTTTGCTAATTGGGCAGTCTGAATGCATCCTCACCAAACAGACACAGCAGCAATTTCCGTGGCTAATACAAAATAACTTAACCATGAAATAAGCAGAGGTGCTGCTGGAAGATTTTCTTCTCCACTTCCCTCCATCCCAGCATTCTGGTTTACCTCTGACACTCATTAACGTGCTTGGCATATTGAAAAAAAAAAAAGTCCAGCTTTCAGAAGGGAGGTTTCTCCTAAAAACCTCAAGTTTTACCCTCTCAAAATGCTGCTTTGGAGGACTTAGCCCTAATAAATAACACCATGAATTGCACTGCACTTCAGAAAATGGTAAGAGAGCTGTGGATGTTGTGAGTCTAAGTCAGCAACACATAGCATGGATATTTGTTCACATGCAAGCCATTTAGGCATCTATTAACTGAAACATAAAAGCTTTTTTTCCCTATGTATTCTTCTCCCTGCAGCTGCTGCAACACATATTTCTACATCCTCCCATTTGCCAGCTCATCTATCTCCAAAAATCAGCAAGGTTAACAAAGACCTGCTACTTGCAGGATATTGAACATGACCTGGCTCAGCTCCCGGGTGGGCTGAGCACCTGTGGCAGTCCCAAGCCGAGGTGGGCTGGAGGCGAAGTGCCTCTGACCCCAGTGGGTATCTCTGTGCCCCTGGCTGTGCTGCAGACCCCAGAGAGGCTGGACTGACCCCGCCAAGGCCCCGGGGAGGCTGTGTGAAGGGTGTGTGCTGTCCCACAGCAGGGAGCTGCTCCTTAAATGCTGCCCGAACCCTGCGGTGGGACAGCAGCAGGGAGCCCCCCTCGGCAAGCGCAAGGGGATTCTCACTCCAGCCGTGCCAGACTTTCCTGCTGCCACACACAACCCTGCCACACGGGAGGGGAATCGGTCCCACCATGATGAACACAAAAACATTCTAATTAAACAGCACACAGCTCTGAAGGAGCGGAGGCAAAGGGAGCATTCCCAATGCACGTGCGACAGGAGACAGCGCTGCCTTGGAGGGATTCTGCATCGTTCCGAGAGAGCTCCCTGCACAGCTCTTCCGAGCGGGGAAACCTCGGAGCTGAGCTGCTCCAGGGCTGCCTTTCCTCCCAGCAAGGGCCGGGGAACAGCGGAGCGCTGGTTCTGCACGCCCGGGTGTGCAGGAGCTGCGGTGCCCGGCAGCCCCGGGGCGGAGCGGGCACTGCTGCCGGCCCCGGCACGGCCACCCCGGCCTGGCACCCGGGCTCCCCGCCACGGGGCTGCCACAGCTTTGCCAGCCCAGCCCTGGCACCGGGAGGAACCGGCTGTGGCTTCACCGCTGGCCCAGGAAACAGGGTTCCTCCGTGACAGACAGAAGCAAAGCTCCCTCACAGCCCGCATGGGTTTGTGGCAGCAAAGCTCCCTCAGCCCGCACGGGTTTGTGGCAGCAAAGCTCCCTCAGCCCTCACGGGTTTGTGGCAGCAAAGCTCCCTCAGCTTGCACGGGTTTGTGGCAGCAAAGCTCCTTCACGGCCCGCATGGGTTTGTGGCTGCAAAGCTCCCTCAGCTCGCACGGGTTTGTGGCAGCAAAGCTCCTTCACGGCCCGCATGGGTTTGTGGCTGCAAAGCTCCCTCAGCTCGCACGGGTTTGTGGCTGCAAAGCTCCCTCAGCTCGCACGGGTTTGTGGCTGCAAAGCTCCCTCAGCTCGCACGGGTTTGTGGCTGCAAAGCTCCCTCAGCTCGCACGGGTTTGTGGCTGCAAAGCTCCCTCAGCTCGCACGGGTTTGTGGCTGCAAAGCTCCCTCAGCTCGCACGGGTTTGTGGCTGCAAAGCTCCCTCAGCTCGCACGGGTTTGTGGCTGCAAAGCTCCCTCAGCTCGCACGGGTTTGTGGCTGCAAAGCTCCCTCAGCCCGCACGGGTTTGTGGGGGGCCCTCGGCACCCTCAGCCTGCGGGAGGGACCCACCACAGCCGCCGCTCCCCAGTGCTCGGCAGGGTGGGATTCCATGGGAATGGTGATGCTGGGCTCAGCACGGACCCGGGGGCGCTGCCTTCCATCCCTGCCCGCTGAACAGAGGGTACAACCACTGCTCTGGCCTCCTCCTCCTCCTCTCTGCAGTTACACAGCTTGGAACAGCACAGCCTTGCAAACAGAGACTGCCCTACCCATGAATACTCACCGGGGACTATCACAGCTCCAAACTGCACTCAGAGCACAGCACCAGCTTTCCAGAGGGTCGAGAACAAATGGAGGGAGAAACTTGGAGCATTTTAGCAGATGGCACATGTGAAAAACCCCACTGCTAACCCAGTCTGCACTTGTGTCCTATGGAATAGCCATCATGTCATATCCAGCAAAACATCATGGGCTGCATAGTGAATGTAAGATATGGAATGAGCCACTGGAGGAGATGGAAAACATTCCAGGACACTGAGGCACCGCCAGGTTTGCAGTGCAAGCTCAGGCAGAGCTGAACTGGGCCATTGGTGGTTATAATGAGGCACAACTGAAATGCCTGTCCACCTCGAAGAAGCCTTGGACATAACGATATGCAAGTGATATTTTTGCTTTGCACTTTGTCCAAACAACTTTGAAAAAGCACAAACCCATTTCTAGTGTGGGGAATGCAAACAGAACATTCCACACACCTGTAGGAATTCTGGCAGAACTAGAAGGCCCAGAAAGGGATCACAGAAGAGACTCCAAGGGCACAAATCCACTCAGCAAAAGAACAGCAGAAAAAGAAGCCACGCAACAGGACCTGAGCAGTCTGAAATGCAGCAGGAAGGGCTGGCAGGCTGTGCCCCACAGAAATGTAGCACTGCAAACTGCTCCTTCTCACAGAAACACCTCCAACCCTGCACTGATGAATCCACCCCATCCCAGACCCCATCCAAGCACTGGCACAAAGCAGCCCAGCAATGTTTCTGCACTGGCTCCATCCAGCTGCCAGCTCTCTCCCAGGGAGGAGAGGTGTTCCCTCCCTGCTGCACAGCCCCAGACAGATGTGCCAGCCCCTGCCTTGATGCTTCACACAGGAAACCAAGGCAGAAGGGGAAAAAAAATCACAAAGTTTTTCTTCATCAAATTTGTATTTTCATGCCCTTTTGTCTTGATCTGTTTTAAATACAAAAGGGATCATGACAGTACATGCTGTGAGCTGTCTCAGCCTTTCAGGAGTTTCTGTGCACATCAGCTTAAGAGCAGGTAATGCTTAAATGCAAACAGACCCTGGAGCTTCCTCCATCATCCCTGCTTTTTCCTCTCATTGCTTACATGGATTTACTGGACTTAAAGAAAAAACAACCCTGAAGGCTTGAGAGTTGTTTCATGCAGCCATCAACCCTCTTAAAGGGGCCTATTTGCTCACTAACCCTTGTAAGGGAAGAGAATATCAACACCCAGAAAAGCAACGAGCAGCAGCACACACCACGGGTGTGTTCTGGAGGAGCCCTTTCCTTTCAGTGCCTGGAGAAGTCACACACACCACAGGTACCTCTAAGCCCAGCTCCATGCAGGGTTCCAAAAACACAGGCACAGGGAAGCACAGGTATGGGCAGTGTGGCACAGGCTCAGTCACCTCTGCCAGCACAGCAGCTGGGCAGCACAAGGATTTTCACCTCCCAACATCCCTCCCAAAGCCACCCCCAAAGGGCAGAACAGCCACTCCTTGCCACATTCCCCTGAGAAGTTTTAGCCCCCAAGTTACACTAGGTATTTTTAAAATTCAGTAGAGAAAACAGCAAAAAATGGCTTAGTGCTAAATATTTATTCTACAACCCCATCCCTGTGCACCATCTGCTCAAGTTCCAGCATCCCATGGTTTCCATGCAGCCAGTCACTGCACTGATATGGCAACAAAGCAAGATAAGCACAGCTCAGTGTCAAACTACCCAGAAAACAAAACAAAACAAAAAATCAAAGGAAACTGGAGAGACAAGATCCAGTTGTCTTCCAGGTGTGTAGTACGTGCTGCAGGGGGGCACCCTGAGCCTCTGCCGGAATGTTTTCCTGGGAATTCTCAGATAAACACAACAGCTCACCAGGTCCTTGAAGGAAAAGTCCCCTCCAAAGACCTGCACTCTGCACCCTTTAGGGGCAGCCTGGGTGGAGAGCTGGGGCAGGAGGCTGGGTTCTGCAGCTTGGAATAGACAAATCTGTGTGACCACAGCGTTTTCCTGGTGGCTGACAGGAGAAACAATGGCCCATGGCTGTGCTGTGCCTGTGCTGCTCCTTCCCTGTGGTCAGAGCACAGCAGCTCCTGCTGACACCTCAGCTGGGTGGTGGCCTGAAGGAGCAGGGGCCTTCAGGCTGGACAACAACACATCCTTCAGCTTCCAACACATCCTTCAGCTTCCAACACATCCTTCAGCATCCAACACATCCTTCAGCTTCCAATACATCCTTCAGCTGGGAACAGGGTCCTCATCCCCAACACAGGCCACTCTCCAACGCTGCTCCCATCACTGTTCCTGGTGCCTGATGTGCACATCTCCATTCACACCAAGCTCCCAATTTCTGTCACAAGCCTCTAGAGAACCCTTCCTGGAGAATTTAAAGGACAGCTTTCCCTGCTTGCACCCAAAATCCATCACCATGTGGAGCTGCTGTGTGCAGGTATGGGCACCAGCCCTCCCCCTGCAGAGGTGTGGGATCCAGCAGTGCTTTGCCTGAACAGAGACCCAAGTACCACTGCTGGGAGGAAAAACAAAGCAGAAGGTGAGTGTCTCCTTGCAGCTGCCCTGCCTGCAGCTGGGCTAATGCTGCTGGGCTGCAAGAGCTGCTCAGTCCACCCTGGCACTCCTGGGGCTGTCCCAGCCTTTCACAGGGACACGGGCAGGTGTGAGTGAGCACAAACACCTGGAGTGGGGTTCAGGGTCAGGAAAGCACTGAAATGCAACCAGGCAGCTACACAGCATGGAACAGCCAAGCAGCCTGCCTGGAACAGCTGCAGGAGTGGGACAGGGACAGGGACAGGGACAGGCAGAGAGCCTGGCACAGGGCTGGGCACAGCAGGCAGGCATTGCAGGGCTGAGTGCAAGTCCACAACCAAACAAGCAGCTCCAGAGCACACATGTGGGCTCTGGAACTCCACAGCCACCAGTGAGAACAGCAATACAAATGCACGCCTCTTGTTGAAATTGTTTTACAACATAGGTTATGTATAAATTCCAACTGTTATGTGGCCTAAATTAAAGTATGGCTATGTTAAAAACAAGGTCCAGTTGCCAAGCAATCTGATTTCACTTTCCCAGTTGGTTTTTGACTTCCATCTATGTGAATATACTCAACTATTGGCAAAAACATCTCAAAATTGCACCAACTGCACTTTTTGAGTTCTGTGATCAGTCACTACATAAAAATTGATTAGTGGAAGAATCAAAGCCATTATGAAAACATACTCTATATCTTGTGGGCAGCTAAATTCATGGGGGTTCTGGAAGAAAAACCACAACACATTAAACCAGGGTCACTTTATATGCAGAGAGAGATGCTCTACCTGGAATCCAATCTACTGTCAACCAGCTTTTGCATTAGTATAAGCTTGTGCCATCCATCAGCAGCTAAGCCCACACTGTCACAGCTCTCGTTTGGGAACATCTTACACTGTTTGTGAGTAAAGCATTTTGCTGTCCATCCTTTACAGAAACACCAGTCTCTAGTAGAGCCTCACCAGCGTGCAGAAGTGAGCTGGCAAGGCTGGCAGTGAGTCACGGAGTGCAGGGCAGCGCTGGGCACCTCGAGGGCCGTGACATAAGAACTCCCCGAGAAGCCCCTGCTCGACAAGCCCAGCCCTGCTGCTTGCAGCAACGTGAGTGGTGACAAAACGTGTTCGTGGTGAGCACACAGGTGCTGCCAGCAAACTGCAGCTCCTGTGCCAAGCACCCGAGAGGCCTCTTCAGTGCTTGCAGCAGACCTGAGCGGTGTCAGCTCTGCGGGCCTGCAGGGTGGAAGGCAGCACCATGACAATCCTGTCAGTCAGTCCCAGGGGACAGTGCAAGTTTCTGACCACGGGCCGCTGCTGAAGACACGTGGAACGTCCATCAGCAAGCAGGAGAGGAAGGAGGGTGTGATGGCAGGCGCTTTTGCATCGAGCACTGGCATTAAGCAGCCTCCAAGAGTCAAGCTGGCAAACAGATTCCCTCACCTGCAGAGTCCAGGAAGGAAGGCACTCGCTCACCACAGGCACTGTGCTCCATGCAGATTTTATCTTTAGGCTGTTCCTCTGCAGTGAGAACAGTGCCAGCAGCCTTTCACCAGCAGGAAGCCCTCTGAGCAGGAGCAGAGGCCCAGCCCCCACCATGAAGGCTTCAGGACACTCTGAATTCACAGACAACCCCACCAGCTAACAGGACACAAGGTTCATGAACTTTTCTTTCGGAAGTACTTTTTTCTGGTAGGAAACACGCCCAGCCTTGTCCTTTCAGGCTTCACAAAACCAGTACTTAACCCTTCCAGCAGCCACAGAGGAAGGGTGTCACATAGCTGCTGCTTTCAGGGGCTCTTACCAGCAGATCAGCGAGTTTGGGGCAAGCAGACATAATTCTTTGTAAATTATGCTCCTCGGGTGGAGAGACAGATTACAAAATAGCCTCATAGTCATGTATTACAAAGAGGTTTTGGCTGGCAGGAAGCGTTTTGGTCCCTTTTTCTTAGACTTCTGGAGAGAAAGAAGTGCAGTGATTGCTGTTCACTCCCGTAGGAGCTGTACAAGAGTTAGCCCTACAGGATGTACTGCAGCAAGCAGCCTGAATTCAGAGATCTTCCTGTGGTCTACTTCTGTTAAGTGGTACCAGGGGCTTTGTTAATAATAATAGAACATGCATGTCTCTAAACATTATAGCAAAGATTCAGAATAAATGCCAGCAGGTTCTTCCAGAGGCGCTGACATTCCCACAGGGTACAGGGAATCGATACACGTGGGGTCTCTTATCAATAGTACGTTTATACTGTGATTTCCAGATCTGCACTAAAAGCTGAGGAACAAAATGCCATCCAGGTCTGGGATGCTGCACCCATAAAAACTGGAGCTGTTTTCCCTTGAGTAACACTTCAGAATATATTAATCTGACATTCTTTCCTTGGTTGCGTACAGCTTAGTGAAACGAAGCTGGAATATCATAGCTCTCCAAAATACAGGTGAAGAGAAGATCTTGCACAGCCACAGGCAACAAATCCTCATTAAAAGTCTTTTCCCATTACAACCTGCAACATCCACCTTTCTGCAGCTCCTGCCTGGCACTCAGCATAAATGCCTTGCCTGTGCACAAACATTCCATCCAGATACAGGGACTTAACAAGATGTTCAAATCCTTTTTACAGCAAAAGTAAATTACAAATGCCTATTTCTCCCAGGATTTGTGATCATTCTCCCTCCAGAGCAAGCTGTGTTTTCTGGGAATGACCAGCCCCAGAGTTCCTAGCCCCACTGCTCCATTCCAATTTAGACAGAGTTTTCCATTAAGAAAAATGTATGACCTCCTCCCAATACTCAGAATTCCAAACACAAGCCTGTCACAACTCCCTCTCCCTGTTTATCCAACAAATCAATCATCAGGGTGTAGTTTTGCCCTGTGAACAGCACTGTTGGACATTCAAGTTGCCATCACTAGAGCCAAGCTGGCTACTCCCAGTGAGCTGCAGTCCACAGCACCCTCCACAGACAGGGACACATGTGGAGCACCACTGCCCTTCTGCTCCCTCCTGGATGTGGCAACAGGTTCTGTAGCCACCAAAACCACTGGAACAAAAGCAAGGCTTTTGGAGATGTACAGTGTATGCTGTGCTGCAGAGCACCCCAGGGCTGTGGCTGCTCCTCTGACGTGGAGGGACTGACAGGAGCTGCAGCAGACACAGCTCCTCTTCAGACCCCCCAGCTCGATGAGGATGCACCTGAACACCTGCCCACAGCAGCTCAGCTCACTTACCAGCCCTGTCCCAGCAAAGCAGGGCTGCTGTGCTGATTCCCTGCTCACAGCTCCCACGGGCAGAATGGGCTCTGAATAATTGCAGGGGCTTGGGAGATTGGCAGAGCCCCTGCTGATGGCTTCTGTCACTGGAGAGGGGGGAGAGACACCTCGGAAATGCTGCTGGTGTGCACAGAACTGCTGAGATGCTGCACACATCCTGTGTGGCAGGGGAAGGGCCAGGTGTGCAGCAGCCAGAGAGCAGGCAGGAGCTGCCAGGGGCACACACCACATCATTCTCTCAGTCAGAGGTTTATTTGAGCATGGCCTCGACACAGAGCTTTCACCAGCTTCGTGGGACAGACAACAAATGTTTTCATTTTAAAATGTTATAAAAGAAAACCACTGGTGATTCAAGTAGAGAAGAATGGGAGCAGCAGTATCTGCTCAGAGCACACCCAGGTGCAGTGCAGTCCTGATTTGCCTCCTTCCCTGGCTGCCGCTGCAGGTGATGGATAAAGGATAATGGATAACAGATAACAGATAATGGATAATGGATAACAGATAATGGATAATGGATAACAGATAATGGATAATCCCCTCCCCTGCCCAGCACACAGCTGGGAATGAGGAGACCCCAACCACCACAGGCTGTGCCTCTGCTGGGTGCCCTCAGACACAGTGAGGAAGTGCTGGAGAAACCCTGGGCTCCCCGTTCAGGTGAACAACAAATGGAATATACTCTGGTTCTGTGTTCCCAGAATATTGCTGTCACAGCCAAACTCAGAGAAGTCTTTCTCCCCAAAACCACCCAAAACCCACAAGCCCTGTGTGGTGTGCCACCCATCACACAAGTCCATTTTCTCCTCTTGGCTGAAACATGACAGTTCCCTGGATCTCTTGCCAGGCCTGCCTGACCTCAGGCAGAACCTGCCAGGTCTGGCTGCAAACTCCAGCCTAACAGTGCCATCATTTGTGATGCATACCAGGGAGTGGCAAACTGATCCAAGGCACGCCTGCAAGTGCTATCCACCACCTAGCAAACTGCAAGGGTGGGGGAGCAGGTGTATTTTTTAAAACCTTTGTTACCACCACAAGCTTGTTCCCTGCTGAGCCTAGCAACTGTGTTCCCTTCCTGGCCACCCAATGGAGACCTCACGCTCTCCCCATGCCCGGTTTGTTTCCTTGTAAAGGGTCCAAACAGCTGAACCCTGTAAAAGTGGTGGAACTGAAATTCATTTGCTGCATTTACTTTTCAATAGAAGATATGCAAGAGGCTTTAAGGAGCTAAAAGCTTGCTTTTTGGATGCTGAATCGGGGGGGAAAAAGCATGGAAAGGCTAATACAAGGTGGCACAATTATGGTCTATTGATGCAACTGCTGTGGAACCACGATTCATCATGTATTATTGATAATTGCAGCATAATGTACCGAGGGTTTTGCAGGGTGTTTAACAGAATGCAAGATATTCAGATTACAAATGAACCCAGTTGCAAGAGAACGCTCTTAATTGTATCAAGCATGATGCTTTCTCTCACGGTTAATTTTTAGGAAGTAAAATTAGCAAAACCCAGTCCAAGTCCTGCTGTCAGATCAGGAGAGATGTAACCCCGAGGATGTGATCCCTTCTGACAGAAGCAGGTAGCACCTGAGAGCCAGCAGCCTCCCAGGCAGCAGCAGAGCAAAGCAGAGCCGCAGTGGAAATCCCGAGGTGAGGAAAGGGAGGCAGGCACCTTGCTGCAGACCCGCCTCTCGCATGTTTTCTCTGCCTCTGGAAGAAGTAGATCGGAGGAATTTAAGGCTCTGGGTTTGCAGCAAATAAATAAAAACTCACCAGGCTGTCAGAGGGGAGGGGAGGAAGGTCAACAGGGGGCTGCCACCCTGGCGAAGGGAATGCACGTGGGGCACAGTGCAAGCAGCAGAAATGTGTAACGGGACAAGCACAGGGGCAGAAGTCAAAACACCTCTTGGACCAACACCTTCTTCCCTGCTGGGAAAAGGACTCCGAAGTCTTGAGCCCTCATCCTCATCCATGTGGAGGCTGGAGGGGGCACAGCCCCCCGGCAGCTCCCAGGGCAGGGCTGGTGTGTACGGCAGCAGGGACCGGGTGTGCCTGTGCTCCTGGGCACAGCCCGGCGGCTCCGGCGGCACCCGAGGCACCCCTCCCTCCCATCCCAGCCTCCCATCCCAGCCTCCTAACCCTCCCTCCCATCTCAGCCTCCCGTCCCGGCCTCCCAACCCTCCCTCCCATCCCGG
>VZRZ01005240.1:112584-125464 GCA_013398175.1 Climacteris rufus
GGCTGCCGGCAGCGCTGTGGGCCCGCTGCGGCTCCCCCGAGCGCTCCCCCGGCCATGTGCAGCTCCTGCCGGACCCCACCGGGGTTGGTAAAAGGGATCCTGGCACCTTGACACCGGCCGGCAGCCTCCAGGCGGTGTGGCAAGCAGGAAAGCAGCCTTTGCTATAAGCGATGTGGGGCGCTCCAAGCGTGCAGCTCTTTGCTCTTTTGTGAGACAGGTGGACACAGATCATCCCTGCGGTGCCAGAGCCAATGGAGCAGGACACGGAGCTGCTTGCACGTGTGGCCCGTGGCACCGGCAGTTTTCAGTTGGTTTTTTTCCTTCATGCTACTTAATCTAATCCAGAAACCCATTTATTTCTAAGCATGCAGTGATTTTAGAAACACTGATAAACTTTGTATTTCATTTTGTAAAATAATCAGTAGATATAATTTTGGTTAATAATGATAAGAAAGTGTATTGTTATTTCCCAACAATCATATCTTTAGGCCAAAATTAAAGTTGGGATTTATCTTGAGCTGTGGCTGCATTATTTGTTTCCTAAGTGAAGTGGCGGACTTGTTTCCCTGCCATGTTTGAAAATAAATTGCAATTTTATTGCTGCTCTGCTCAGCATTGGGAGTGGAAGCCAGCTTTCTGTTAGAACAGAAATCAAATGGTCATTTTAGTAGTCCCTTGTCTTTATACAATACCCAGTAGCTCTAGGCCAGAAACAGACAAAACACTTATTTTTCTGTGTTCTCCAGAATATTCCCAGACAGTTCCTATGGGGTCTGTCCTCGGAATAGATCCCAGAGGTGTCTCCATCCTGAAGGTGTGCTGAGAGAACCATTTTCTTCTTGCCAGCAAGAAGGGCTTAACAACAGCCAAGCTGCCAGTGTCTGGCTGTGATCAGCTCCACACTTTATGGGTCAGACCAAGGGAGGTGGGTCATAACTGCAGAGCACAGAGCTGCACTGAGGCTCTAAACCACCTCTGCCACCCCAGACTTGCAGCACAGACCTTTTCCCTGCGGTGCTGCTGGCCCTGCCCGCCTGTGGTCCCCTCTTGCAGCACCTCAGTGCACAGGGCTGTGTCCCAGCTCGTGCCCTCACCTCCCTGGATCTGCAGGTGGGGGCTACACCCATGAGGCTCAGCCCAGCTGGGCAGGAGATGGGTGCCCATCTGCACTGAGCAGAGGCCTTGAGCCTCCCTTAGCGCTGCTCACCAGGACTGGGGGACCTCCACAGACCTGTAGATTTCAAATGACTTCAGGGTTCATTACACTGAAAGGAGAGTATTCTGACACCCCTGGAGGCTTAGCTGCCATTGTTTTGCCAAAATTCCACTGAAATCTGCAAATGTTTAGGACCTTGCTCAGCTGTTTGCCAGCTGAGAAGAAACTGATTGCAAATCCAGGTGTTTCTTTGACACTGTCCTGATGTCCCCCTGTTCCCTGGAGCCCACCAGCAGCAAACAGGGGACACAGCTCAGCTCCCAGGAGACCCATGGCCCAAGGAGAACTGACACTTGTACCTGCTGGCATGAAGTCCTCCCTCTCCAGCGCTGTCTCACCTCTAGAACTGCTCTTAGACCAGCCTGGGCTCTCAGACCACTTTGTGTTCAAAAGAAATAAAATGAGGGAAGGTGAACTACAGGTTACAAAAGGAGGGGTAGGTGCTTCTGGCAAGACCCACAGGCCCCATCCAATTTGGGCATGAGCTGCAGGACAGCACTTCTGAGCAGCCTAAGGCAGGGAGCTCTCTGCCTCCCTTTGAAGGCCCAGTGCTGCAGGGGACTCTGATCAAAGCTCGAGCAATCCTCTCCTTTGGTGCACTCCCCTTCGCTACTGTTTTGCACAATGCCTGTGGCTGAGCAGTTAATGGAGGCGTCTGCTGCACTGGCAGAGTTCAGCGACTTAATTAAAGACATCTAACAATCCTGCAGCTGCATGGGAGAGGCCACGGGTGCTCGCAGGGCCGGCACGGAATCTCCTCAGACTGAAAGCGAGCACCCCGCTGTGCAGAAAGCACAGACATGCAGCCAGACACTCACATGAAAGCAGAAGCAGGGCCCAAAGATTAGGGATGGACTGGAGCCAGCTTGCATTGTGTGTCACCAAGGCCTCACCGTGCCGGAGAACTGTAAAACCTCGGCTCGTGGATAGCTTGGAGCGGTCAGAGGTGCAGCAAGGGAGCAGAGCTGGGGACATTCCCTGCCCGTAGGGATGGTTTTACCTGGAAAATATTTTTAACAGATATTTGCTCACTGAGTGAAAATGGTTAACTGGTTTAAAAAGACAGGTGGGAGAACTAATCCTGTAGCAAGCGGTTATCAAGTCCTCCTTTGCGCGGGGCTGTGTTCTTTCCTGTTAAATGAAGAAACATTTCACTCATGGGCATATTTCTGGCATCACTGCACATTTGAGCTGATGGGGACTGTGCGAGGCTGTTATTTTAACAACTTACCAAAGAGGCTCACAGAGCAGGCGGGTGGTTGTCAGCAGGCACCGAGGGCTCTGGAGCAGGCTGCCGAGCGCGGGCGGCTGCCCCGGGGGCCGAGGAGCTGCGGCCGCCCTTTGGCGCTCTGGCCCTGGCGGGAGCGGAGCAGCCCAGAGGCCGGGGCTCCCCTGCGCTGCCCCCGCCCTCCGGGAGCCGGGAGCGCGACCTCGGCCGCAGCAATGTCACCCTGGCTGCGGGCACCGCACGGGGACAGAGCAATCGATGCCGGGCTGCTCTGGTCGATGTGAATTTACAAATGAACTTCTGTCAGCAGAGACATACTGGTGTGAACAGCCTGTGTTCTCAGCGATTTCTGAGGAGGGGAACGGGCCCATCGAATGCACCAGCACAGGGGTGTTGCAGTGAGGACAAGCCCTTCGGCCCCAGGGTAGAAGCTGGTGGGTCTCGCTATCCTGAGATCATCCTGGTGCTCCACAGCCTGCTCTTGCTGCAAGGGAACTGCCCTTTCCCAGCTGCTCCCCGGTGTGGGGGAACACCACAGCACGGGGCACAGGAGAGGGGAGCTTAGCCGGGCAGGGCACGGTGTCCAGAGCTGTCCTGGGGATGACACGAGAGCCGCCAGGGCTGTTGTGTAACGTGTTGTGTGAGCCGCTGGCCTGGGAGCCGCGCTTCACCTCTGAGCTGACGCTGGGCTGCTCTCAGCTGAGGCACACCAGTGCTGCGGGGCAAACTGCCCCGGTTTGCTGGGCCTAGAGTGAACTCCTTCTCAGTCCTGGAGAAAAATCCTCTCTGGAACCGGGTACTTGGGTTGGCTTGTGACTCCTGAAGGGTTTCCCGCCCTCAGTTTTGCTCCGTCACCCACTGGTGGACAGGGAGTACACAAAGGGAAAAATAAGACATATTTAGGAAAAAGAGGCATCCAGCCTTTTCAGACACTAACGCCTCCACAAACAGGAAAATTATTTAATTCTACCATGTAAAGAAGTGATGGACAAAAAACAAAAACCAAGCACATTTGCTTTTTTTCTGCTATCCCACGTGACACCATATAATCTGTCATTGGACAATCAAAGCAGTTTTATTAAATTAAAAGCAAAATTTAGACATTCAATGTCCCTAAGAAGGGAGTCCAGACCAGCCCATTCCCCCACCAGACTGTAAGATACATTCACTAGACGTGAGAAATGGGAGACTTTGTCCCAAAGCATCAAGCCTGGAGCAAGTTTGGCTCCCTCTCCCTCTGCTCTGTTCTCTGCTAGAGATCTGCCACCTCCCTGCCTGCCTGCAGCAGTGTCCCTGCCTGCACAGCTCTGGTGCCAGGCCCTTCTCAGCACACCCTCTGCCCATGTGAAAACCTGGTCAGTGCCAGGCCATGTTTCAACGTGGTCAATTAGAGCTGAGCCCCAAGACCAGGGGATGCAGGGAGTGATGGCAACATTTCCACACTGAGGAGTTGCCAGAAGATGTTTCTGCTTGGACAAAGCCAGGTGGGGATAATGGTAACGGAAGATGGAGTCTGGATGCAGAAAGCCAGGCATGAGCCAACACCACAGGGCAGGTTAGTCACATTGATGTATTTGTGGCTTTTCTGGCATTTATTAGACTCTGCAGCAGGGAGGAGGGACAGTGCCAGGGGACAGCAAGGACTACCCCTTGCTCTGTGCCCAGATTTGCTCTCTCCACTTCATTTGACTTTAGCTCTAAAAAGTGCTGCACCCTTGTGCCACCTGTCCTCCAGCAGCAGGAATGGAGCAGGTCCCAGCTGGCTGGCTGCAGTAGAGCCAGGGAATTGAGTGGAGGTGGGCTGCACAGAAAAGAACTTAACAAACTGGGAAATAGATTGAAGGCAGGATCTGGTAGATCCAGCCAGTCTTGGGTGAACTGTGATCATGACTCTCTTGGCTCCCACCATGATTTTTGTTGTTGGCTGTGGATGCTTCTCCCCACCTTTCCCAGAGGCAGACCGGCAGAGGCTGTGGTGAGCTGGAGGCAGTGGAAAGCGAGATGGGCCTTTACACAGCAGTGTGTGAAGACAGTGGGTGAGGCTGGCACTGAGAGAAGGATGGATGAAGGCAGTGGTTACCTGCAGCAAGTGGGGGACTGAGATCAATCACTGACCAAAGTTATTCCCTGCAAAGGCCCAGGAAGGCCTGTGATTTTGTTTGTGAGCCTGTAGCACTTTGGGTTTGATTGGAAAAGACAGTGCAATTAAAGCACCAGTTTCATGAGATCAACCTCCACCAGCGGAATCACAGCTTGGGGCTCTGGTGGCTGACGTAGGACATCCACTCTTTGAGGGGGGGGTTCCCCACAGCCACCAGCTTTTTCAGAAAGGCACTGGGCCGCAGGCCGGGAACATCGGGCTGGGCCTCGGAGTACTTCTGCAGTTTGGCCAGCACGCGGGGCAGCCCCACGGTGGAGGCGTAGAACATGGGGCCGCCCCAGTGCCTGGGCCACCCGTAGCCGTTGATGTAAATGACATCCACGTGCTCCGGGCCTGAAGCTATTCCCTCAGCCAGGATGGCAAACCCTTCATTGATAAGGGCAAACAAACAGCGCTCCAGGATCTCCTCCTGGTCGATACGGCGGGTCTTGATGCCATGGGTGTCCCTGTACTGGGACAGGAACTTGTGGAGCCACGGGTCTGGCGTGGCCGTCCTGCCCCCGGCCTTCTCGTACTGGTACCAGCCCTGGCCGGATTTCTGGCCGAAGCGGCCGTGCTCGCACAGGAGGTCGGGCAGGGGGCAGTAGCGCTGGCCGTGCCGCTGCCGGGCCGGAGTGCCCGCGGGGAGGGCTGGCCCCGTCAGGCCCTGCTCCTGCCGAGACCTCCAGCCCACGTCCAGCCCAGCAAGGTCAGACATACGGAAAGGGCCTATCTTAAACCCGAAATCTTCGAGCACCCGATCTACCGCTTCTGGTGTGCTTCCTTCCTCTAAAAGGAACACTGCCTGCTGCACGTATGGAAACATCATTCGATTCCCAACGAACCCAAAGCAATTCCCTACCACCACCCCGACTTTGTCGAGGGCCTTGGCCAGCTGCATGGCAGTGGCGATGGCGGTGGGGGACGTGTGGCGGCCGTAGATGATTTCCAGCAGCCTCATCACGTGGGCAGGGGAGAAGAAGTGGGTGCCGATGACCTGCTGCGGGCGGCTCGTGGCAGAAGCTATTTCGTCGATGTTCAGGGCTGAGGTGTTTGTACACAGCAAGGCCCCTGGCTTGCAGACCCTCGACAGCTTGTGGAAGATTTCTTTCTTTAGTGCCATGTTCTCAAACACGGCCTCAATGACTAAATCGACATCACGCAACAGATCGAAGTCCACAGTGAACTGGAGACGTGCGGGGTTGTGGAAATCCGGGGCTTGGGCACCCTTCTGCATTTTCATGGCCTCACGTTCCAGAAGGAGCATCACAGCTTTTTTTCCTGTGTTCAGATACTCCAGATTCTGCTCCAGGGCTACCACGCGTATGTTGGCCTTAACCAGAGAAGTCACAATGCCTCGGCCCATTGTTCCCAGCCCTAGGGATAAAAGTGAGATAGAATCAAAGGCTATGAATAGAAAATTAATCTCTTGACAGTAGCATTTCCTTTGTATCCCCAGGTTAAAAAGTGGAAGCCTCTGGAAAAAAATTGGTGCACACACAGAAAACAGATATTGAAGGCTGGGAAAAAGGAAGGTGAATTCACTCTTTCAGTGAGCTTGAATGTTTGAAAAGAGGTAGCAGAAAGGCAAGTTAGTGTTCTCATAAGCTTACAGAATTCCAGTGGGATTCACCCAGTGTGCGCAGACCATGTGATTCATGTCTTCTCCCTGCAAAGTTTTATACCTATGGAAACCAGGATCACTTAGGAGTGAGAACCTGGGGATCAAAGGGAGAAGATCTGAGTTACAGCTGCAATCCTGTTACCATCTTCTGCAGGCAGGTTCAAAGCAAGCTTCACCCCGAGGGTATCAGAGCCTGACTGTTGCTGTGGGATGGTCTGTTATGGGCACTGAGCAGATACACCCCACATGCAGATTTTGACACCAGCAAAGCTCAGACAGTTGGTTTCTCCCCCCTCCTTCCAAGCTTCCTCTTTGTCTCCCTCCTCTCCTGCCTCTGCGCTTCATCGCGTAATCTTTGGAGCAAAGAAAATTCAGCTGCTATTTCTGTACAGACTTGGATGCTGAGCTGCTCTAAACTTTGTCTCTAACGTCTTGTGTGCCTCTCAGTGCCAGGTCCAACGGGATGGAACTAACACAGCCTTCTTAATCTGGATCTCAACATCTTCTCTCTCCTTTCAAATCACTCTGGCACATCAGTAGCCTTTTGCCTGCTGTTCACTCAATATCAGCCATCTCTGCCCACCAGGAACTCTCCAAGTCCTCCAACACCAGCCATTCCTAACTTCTGGAGATTCTCAAAGTCACACTTTTCCTCCTTCAGCCACACAGCTCTTGCCCAGAATTCTTGTAACTGGGAATCCATTCATGGTGGAATTTTATTCTCCAAGATTCACAAATGTGCTACCCCAGCTCACACCCCCAGGAATACCTGGGTAGAGATTCCTGGCTTGATCCCTTGCACCAGCTCTGCCCTTTGTGACCTTAAATGAAGCTGCACTTTCCTGTGACACACAACCCACATCACTGATCCTGCTCTGCCATGGTGGAGGCTTTTCCAACTAAATTAATACAAACTAGTAAGGGAAGGTCAGCATCATTTTACCAGCTTTGAAAGTGTGAAGCCTCTGAATGGGAGGATTATTAATATCCTAAATAAAGCAGCAACCAGACAAAGTGCAGGTTCGTTATAATTCTGTAAAAATGATTTTTTTAATCCCAGGTTTACAAATGAAAGTCATCTAAACAAATAAACAGAAACAAGGGGATTAAAAAATTTGTCTAAAGCAGCTTTGTAAAGAAGAGCTGAAATGATGTCATCATTTAAACAAGTTCCAGCAACCAAGGTCAAACAAGGTAGGATGTTTTTCCTGCATGCTACACACCCTTGGTTTAGTTCTGCCCACCTCAGCTTGTGTGCACACAAGACATTTCAAACACTCCCTGCTTAGCCACCAGAAGATAGTTTTAACTGGCATCACTAGCTGGCAGCCTGCTTATAAACCATCATTACACTCCCAAGCAAGTGCTGAAGTTCCTTTCTAGGAAATTAGATTTGCTACTTCATAATCAAGTTCTGCTGAAAACTAATTTGAAAATAAAACTAGAATAGCATGAATCAGCTCTTATTAATTCAGTGTCCGTGGTTTGCTGACTGAAAAAACCTGCACACAAGTAGCTCCTCCCACTGTGCTCAGTCTCCAGAGCCTTGGATGTGGGAGCAGGTACAGCCAGGGACAGTTTTTCCCTGGCTTTGCTGAGCTACAGGGAATGCTTTCTTCCTGCAGAGAGGAGGGTAACACACCCCTGGCCCAGCCCTGTCTGTGAGGCACTGTTCAGACATCCAGCTGAAGTGTTTACAGTTCCACATGGCTCCCTCTTGAAGTCTCCTCCTTTCCAGGGTGAAGTTTCTCCCTAAAATTTCCAAGCTCTCCACATGTCCTGGGTCTTATTCACTCCTGATCCTCCCAGCTTCAGTCTCGTGACTGAAATCTTAGCAGTTCTCTCTCAGTGTGAACACACTGCCTCTTCCTAACCCAAAAGCTCTTCTGTGAGCAGATGCTCCCCAGCCTTCTTTTGCAGGGAAGCTCTGCAGTGGTGCCAGGTGATTCCCCTGGCTGCTTTCATCATGAGTACTCCATGCAGGTTTTAGCCATCCCAGGAGAGGCAGGCACACATGCTTGTAGTACTACACTTTCTAGGCCACAGGAACAGGCTTATAGATAAGATATGAGCTTGCCAAGCTTGTTTCTGACCTAGAAAAGCTGTCTCTCAACTTCCTACAGAACTCTGCAATGGCCTGTATGAAATGATGTTTAATGAAGCTGGCAGAGATTGTAATGACAGCCCCAAGGGGTTTGTTACATTAGAGCTTGCACAGCACGATTCCCCTGGAAATATTTTCTAAAATTGGCCTATAAAACCAAGGAGAGCTTTGGCTATCTAGGAGGGAAAGAAGCATTTCTGAGGACTCCTCTTCTGCAATTCAGAAAGCCCACTGATCTTGGGGAAGAATATGTTAGAGCAGAAAAAAATGGTAGGGAATCATTAGGCCTTACATGTGTAGAAGGCTGTGGAAGAAAGAGGCAGGCAGATGTCTCATGCTCAGCTCAGATCACACAGACTGAAACATGGCAAGGAACTACTCCAGGATTTTTACTGTATGTTCCATTTTCTTAATAGTGCTCTCCCTCCCCCAAACCATGAAAAACTGCATATTCTCATCTTCCAGGCAGGGGACTATTTCCAAGGCACATCTTTCCAAAAAAGGCTGAAATCTGCTTCAGAAACAAGAACAGTGCCCAGCCATCCTGCTCCTGGTCTTTTGTTGTGAAATGAAGCTCTGACATATAATTAAAACTACATTTGAACATATGCAATTTCAGGCCAAATATGGGTATGACAAATCCATTTGCTGGGCAAGCTGAGTGAATAATGATGGTTAATTATTGATCTGTCACGTGAGGTACTTAGAATACAAAAAATCATACAAAATTAATTGAAGGACTTTAAAAACAAATTTCAAAACAAGAGAACTTGAAATATGTACAAGGCAAATTATGTACAGTCACACACACTAGAGAAATACTGATCAGGGGAAAACACTCTGAACTGTAATGAGTATTTGGACTTAAAAATGCCTGGCAATGGAAATAATCCTTTATAGATGGGTAAAAATATGCCAGGACCGTTCCAGTTTTCCTGTTAAAAACAACAATAAGCAATTGGCAGTCATGGGCTGCTGCAGGCTGGGGCTGCTGCTTTCTCTGTTTCAGGGTATCAGTCTCAAGCAGAAATAATGTGATACTCCAGGCAAGCAGGGAGCTGTGGGAAGATGCAGTTGGAAGGGACAGAGCAAGAAGAACCCTCCTTCAGGGTGGTGAGGAACCAGAGAAAGTGAAAAGAGGTGGGAGCCAAGAGTTCAGAACAACAGAAGCAAATGAAACAAAAAGTCAACAAGAAAAAGTCAACATGATCTTCTCAGCTGCCTCCCACCGTGCAGCAATAAAAGATGGAAGCAGCAGAGCCCTGTCTGGAGGGAAGTGGGGTCTGCATGGTTTCTGACCAGCCTAAATTGATACTGCATCTTTCTCTGACTGCCCCTCTCTGCAGTGAAAACAGAGAAACCCTGGGTCACCTAGGTAGACTCAATACTTCCAAAGATGAGCAGCACTATTTTAAAAGGTGTCAGTCCCTCAAAAATCATCCCTAAGATTTTGATTTTTGTTGCTGCAAGGATGTACTTCACATCAAAAATGTAAAGTTACAAAGTAGTGTAGAGCATTGTACTGGCTGGAGAATGACTTTTTGTTACAGCAGCCTGAAAGAAAAAACACAATTGTGTTGGCATGTTCTCTGCCTGTCTCTAATGGACTCACAGTTTCACAGATATCAAAAGGCAAAATAGGAGAAAAACCTTCCAGAGGAAAGATAAAAAACACAACAAAGTGCAGAAAGAAGTGATGGAAAGCAGCGACACTGTGGTGTGGGATTCAGGGTTAAAAGGAGGTGATGAAGAACCTCCAAAACAGGAGATGCCACATGACATGAAGTACAACATGAACAAGAGCATCAGCCAAGGAAATTCTACAGGGGGCTGTGTAATGGGAGCAGTGATTCAGCAAAGACACTGGAGTCTGGGTGAGTGCCAAGGCCCTGAGTGCCCTGAGGAGCTTTAATGTCCCTGAGCAGCCTCGTCTGGAGCCTCCACCCACCTGCACTGCCCCTGGGCCTCTGAGCCCCATTTAAGCTCAGACCTGGGCTCCTACTCCCCTCTGAAGCTTCCTTGCAGCAGTTCTGGTGGCTTGCTGTGGCTATGGACACTGTTGATCCAGACCTCAGCCTTTTACAGACTGGCTTCCCAGCTTTCCCTCGGGCCTGCATCATCCTGGGAACTTTGCTTGATCACCTGTACTTCCAGCAGGTCCTGGCCACGACCTCCGGGCCGGGCCTGCCCTGCCTGCCTGCCTTGCTCGGGTCCTGTAAATATTGGTGCTACGGTGGGTTGTGCTGCCATCCAGAGGGGAAAGGGGTGGGGAGGAGCTTCAGGAACGGGGAAGTGCAAAGCTCTGCACGTGGGGAGGAACAGTCCTGGGCACCAGGACATACTGGGGGCTGGCTGCTGGAAAGCAGCTCCCCAGAAAAGGGTCTGGGGGTCTTGGGGGACACCAGGTTGAGCAGCAATATGAGCATTTGGCAGAGAAGGTTAATGGTATATGGAGCTGTGTCAGGAGGGGTATGGCTGGCAGCTTGAGGGAGGTGCTCCTGCCCCTCTGCTTGGCACTGGTGAGACCATAGCTGAGTGCTGGGTCCAGCTCTGGGCTCCCCAGGACAGGAGCACTATGGAGTGACTGGAGTGAGTTCAACAAAGGGCCAGTAAGATGATTGTGTGCCTCATGAGAAAGGGCTGAGAGAGCTGGGACTTCAGTCTTGGGGGGGGATCTCACCTATGTGTATAAATACCTGAGAGAATGGTATCTGGTACAGAAGATGGAGCCAGACTCAATTGGCCCCTGGTGACAAAACCAGAGGTCAAGGGCACAAACTGAACCGTGGGAGTTCCATCTGAACATAAGCAATCAATTCTTATTACTGTGGGAATGACTGAGCACTGGCACAGGTTGCCCAGAAAGGTTGTGGAGTGTTCCATCCTTGGAGATGTTCAAAAGCTGTCTGGCCATGGGCAACTGGCTCTAGGTGACCCCATTTGAACAGAGTGGTTGGACAAGATGACATTTAGAGGTGCTTCCTGCCTCAAGGATTCTGTGGTTCTGCCTCCCAGGAGGTGTTATTGCCCCAGGCTCCCCATCCCTGGGGTGCAGCTGCTCCCTGCCAGTAGATAATTAATAGGATGTGTTGAACATGGCTAATAGGAAAGTTCCCTGTTAGCCTAGGCACACTAAGCAGGAGCAAGGAAGAAACATCTTGGTACCTGCTCTTGGTGTAATTACTCCTGGAATGCTGTTCTCACTTTGGCTATGCATGTTTTATGAAGGGTTGAAAAATTAGGGGAAGTTCAGGGTCACTAAAGTAACCAGAGTGTGACAGATTGTGCTCTGCAGCACAAGTATCAAAACACTTAGTTTATTTATTCTGCAGGAGTTAACTGAGTATTGCCTGTAATCAGCTATGAAAACACTGAAACTTGGGGGTAAGGTTGGGGCAGTTTCAGACCAAAAGTCAGAAATCTGTCCAGAAGTAAGTGACAAATAATTAACCCAATGGCTGAGAGATGCAACCCAGCTGGCTCTGTTTGGAAATGAGATACAGTTTATGTTTCTACTAGAAACTTTCAAATAGAGGTTGCATTTGTCCTCAGAATTCCCTCTGGCTCAGTTACAGCCCCAAAATAGGCAGCTCAGCTCTAACAGCCCTTCTGGCTAAACTGTCACTGTGATTAGGTCTCTGCAAGTGTGTTGTTCTGGGGTGGTTTAGCAGCACAGAGCAGAGAATGTCCCTTCTGGTTACCTGGTCATTCCCACAACTCCAGCACGAGCCCTCCTGTCAAGGCACACACTGCAGGACTGACTGTGTCCAAAGTTCTGTGTTCCTCAAGTCACAGAATAAATCTGGTAATAATTAATGCCTCTTTACCTGGATGCTTTAACAGCCACAGATCCTTCTCACAGGGTTTGTAGACCAATGCTTAAAACTCCATTTCTATTAAAATTATGGCATGGCAGCTAATGAAAAGAACTTTTAAAAAAAATCTCTATGGCCTGAAGTGAGCTATCAGACAGCTCAAGAGCCCTGAGAAACACCCAAAAAAAGCAATGTTGATCTGGTGAGATTTCCTTGGAACAGAATGGATGTTTTCCAAGTGCTCCATTACTTGTCTAACCATTTTTGAGTGCTGCTATCAACAGGCAGAGCTGAAAGATATTTTTTTTTTTATCTCAGCAGTGCATCGAAGGTTTTATTTAAATTGCTCTTATAAAAAATTAATGAAGGCATTATCTTGCTGGGCTACAAAATGGCAGGAGTGGATCCCAGCGAGATGAAATCTTCTTAAAATACAGCTGTCAAAACATTTTTGTATTAATATATCCCTGAGTGACTCTGTGCACACGCAGTACAGAACTAGACGGGGAGGAGGAGAATTTCAGACAAACCTGCTTTTAACACGGAGCAGAGGATGGGTGTTTGAGGGGGAGCAGAGCGCTTGTGGCCCGCACCGTCCCTGCGGCGAGAGGACGCTCTTCTCGCCTAGAAGGCGGCGGGCTGCGAGCGGCCGTGTGAGCGCGGAGCGTCCCCCGCGGCGCCCGGCTCCCTCCCGGCGGTGCCCGGCTCCCTCCCCGCGGCGCCCGGCTCCTTCCCGGCGGTGCCCGGCTCCTT
>VZRZ01005240.1:126197-141818 GCA_013398175.1 Climacteris rufus
TCGCACGGCCTGCACGCACAGCTCCGGGGCCAGGCAGCCCCGCGCCCGCCGCCTCACCCGCTGCAGCGCTGCCGCCAGGAACGCCTCGGTGTCGGGCAGCGCGGGCACGGGCCGCCGGCTGATCCTGCGGGGGCCCAGGGGCGCACCTGCGGGAGAGAAGAGAGGTTAGAGCACAGAGCATCCGCATCCTTTCAGAGCTAGCCTTTCCAGCCTAGAGATTTCCACCCCTTTCCACAGGCTGGGAAGGCAGTCTGCCTCTTTCCTCTAAATCTCCCCACGTGGCACGGTGAGCTGGGTCTAGAACTAAAGCATCTGACGTTTCCCCTTACCTCTGTTTGCTCTGACAATTACAGTTTTTCAAGTCCCTTCTCAGACTTCAAAAAAAGTAAGGCTTTGGTCTCAAAGAAGTAATTCTCTCCTTTGTCTCAGCCTCTAGAATGCCCTGACTTCTCCAGCTCTCTCCCTCCCCAGTCCCAGTTGCCACACTCATATGGCTTTTTCTATAAGCTTCAGTACTAAAGCTTTCCTCCAGTATTGTTTAGTATTCAGGAGCCAACTGACACTAGCCAGAGGTGCTCCAGTCAGGGTCCTGACAATACACTGGGAAATACACCTGACTTCTCACTTCACCTGACTGGAGGAGCCCCTCAATTCACTAGGGGACTAACCAAGAGGAGAGCTCCCACAGCATGAGTTGGGCAGCAAATGAATAACAAGGGAGAGTTCATGTTTCTGTGTCAGCAAGGGATGAATCAAGCAGCCACACAAATATGTGAAGCTCATTACGGACAGAGGTTGCTATGGTGATACCGAGAAAGGATTTTAATTGAAGAAGTTAGTTACATTTCAGATGCCAAAATCCTCTGTCTTCTTCAGAAGCACAAACTCTGACCTGGCCATGCTCAGGTGTTCCTGTGCTCTGAATGGCAGCTGGCTCAGTAAAGGCCGTGGAGGAACAAGATCAGCAATTTGGGATGCATCCCCTTGATACTGAAACGTTTTCACAAAGACCCTGCTGTCCTCACATGCACATCATTAACTGGAGCATGTTGCTGCATGGATTGCTGGTGTTGTTCCCAGAAGCAGCCAGGATTGCCACCAAAGCAGAGTGGTGGGCTGAGAACCTTCTGCTGCAGCTCTCTGGATTCACTGTCTCATTGCCCTCTCCTCTTACACGAGCTCTGCCACTGGGGCACACTTCCCTCCAAGGCAGCATATTGCACCCAGCTCCCCTTTCTCCTCCTGCTGCCTGAGTTAGGGAAGTGCCAGTGCAGCAGCAGAAGGCTCAGGAAACCATACAGAGGATGCTGAAGAGCAGGAATTAATGGCAGCACTGCAGGCATGGTTGCTCAAGGTACATGTCCTGACTCCAGCTCTACCTCCAAGACTGAGCACTGCTTAAGAGAAACAGAAATCTGAGTTTCCAGGATGAGTTAATATACTGATTTCCTGTAATAATGGTCTTCAGAACCCAGGTTTTTCTAATTAAGCCTCTTAGTGAGCACAAAAAGATGAACACTCACTGTGTAAGTAGCTTCCCTTGTAATCGAAGTTAATAAAAATGTTTTCACATTGACTGTGGATGTAATTTGTATCAGCCAGTACTTCAGGATTTAGTCAGGATAATGTTCCTTTCTTTTGGAATAATTTTTCCCCCTAAATCTAAGTTTTTAGCCCAGAAATGCTCTTTACTCACAATTCTTTCTTTAGGTCTTAAATAGTGAGTTTGATTCCATCACAAGAGAAAAGTTCAGGCTTGTTCCAGGAAGCTGACCTGATGGCTGGAAGGCCACTTAAGACTGGGCAGATCAAGGGACTTCATGTGACATCCAGTGGAAAGGACTGGTAAAAAAGGAATGCCACTGGGAGCCTTTCAGCTTGGTCTTCAGACAGCAAATAGCACTTGCAAGCATAAATATAGATTTATGTATTTAAAAGAGAGACAGGAGACAGTTCCTCAGACTAAAAGAAGTAACTCAGGGTCCTGTAATAAAACTCTTATTTAGCTGCAAACTAAAAAGGTTTTGCTAAATATTTCTACAGAAGCACTGTGCAGTATCTTTACTTCTGCAATGCTAATAAGAATAAAGGACATGTTTATGAACAGGAGAGGATGATCAGAATCCAGGCCTGGGAAGAAGAGGTCAGTGTGGGACACCTGCAGCTTGATTTCTGAAATCAAAGCAGCAGGAAGATGATGAACAGTGTCAGACATCAGTGCTGCAGGAAGAAGCATCCTCCACACACAGGAGCTAGCACAGGCTCCTGCTTTGTTTCACCAGGTTTGCAGTCCAGGTGGCACAAAGGACAGATCAAGTCTATAAGATTTCTATCAGCAAAAGCACTATGGATGTGTGCAGTATCAAATATTATGTTGTTTAAAGAAAAAGTAACCAGAGTTGTAAACCCTAGGGATACTGCAGGATGGCACATGCAAGAGGCAGGGCTAGCCCAATGCTCTTCCTGGTGCAGGGAACTGCTTGTGAATTTTTGAGGAGTACAGCTGAACCTGGCCCCTGCCCCTCAGGCCTGCCAGAGACAAGTCCAGGCCATGTCAAACCTTCCAAAAACTCTGCTTGTGTCAAAGGGCCACTGTGCTAAGCCTCTGTCTAAAGAAGGTGTCAGCCAGAACCTTGAGCCCTGGGAAGAGATTAAAATGTCTTCATATTGTGCATCTTGGCAGAGATGACTCACAGAAGGGCATTGCAGCTGGAAGGGAAAGCCCTTCCTCCAGTCTCCATCTCAAGGATGCAATTACCCAAGAGCAGCATCTGTTCCTCTCCTGGGTTTGATAAGCCTTGAAGGAACAAGTGCTTCCTCTGCAGCAACTCCCAGTGGCTGACAGGCAGAAACTCAGCATCCTGCCACACAGCTTAATACCTGGGGGATTTGAGCTACTCCAGATTGTTGTGGTGCTCCTTGGCTCTTTGGTGCAAGCCATTGGTGCTGCTGTGCTCTGAGGTGGGCAGACAGCGAGGGCTGTCTGTGGAGACCCTCAAAGTCTGTGCACAGGGTCAGGAGCAGTTTCTCCTGCAGCTGAGGAAGACCAGAGCAGGCCAACAAGAATGGGCAGGATGAGCTGCAAGCTCCTGCCTGCCACCAGTTCCAGCCATTTGTCAATTTTGTGATGCCATCAGCTGGGAAAAGCCTGAAATGCAGCTTTGGTTACTGCAGTGATCGTCAAGCACATTTAATGAAAGGATGTTTTCCTTGTCCCCAAGGATTTAGCTCCTGTCTGTTTCTTTAAAAAATGCCTTTAGAAGTGAAGCTGTTTTCTTCAGCCTGAAGAGGTCAGGGAATTATCCTCTTTTCCTATCTGCAAAATGTAACTCCTGCTTTTCAATGACAAATCCAACTCAGAATCAGTAATTGCCTCTGTGTATTCCTACACCCACTTACTGTTTCAGAGCATCTTTTGAAGGTATTCTTCATTAGGAACAATCCATAAAAGTGTTTGGATGAGAATGCTCTCCCAACATGCCATAAAAGTGGCTCTGTCAGCTGTGTATCACAACAGTAATCAAGGACCCCTGATACAGTAAGGCCAGTCATTTGAGACTGATCTCTTGCCATGAGATACTGCAGCTCCAGCACTGAGAAAGCTTTAGAGGAAAATTATTTCTGAATTGATTCTTTGAGACTTATCTTGCAGTACAGCCTTCCCAGGAATAGAAATTCCAGCGGTGACAAATCTAGGTATTTAGCCAGACTGCTCTGTAAGAAGTCAGCAGTTGTTAGCTTCATGTTTAAAACAATCTCATCAGCAACAAAATGCTGCATGCCGAACAAAGCCAGTGGACTTCTGTGAAGGCATTTTTGTTTGTACATTCTCTTTGGTTTTATGAAGATTATCTGAAAACCATTCACTGAAAATAGAAGTCAATGTGAATAAACCCCAGACCATTTATGCAAGGCTGTCATCTCTTCTGCAGCCCTGTTAGTGCTTGATGGAGAGAAATGAAAGTGCTGCCTTGCCTTTGTATGACAGGGAAATTATTAACTTTAGGCAAAGGCTAAAGCCAGGAATGACTCAAAAGGAACATAAAGGCTCTGGGTACACCAACCTTTCAAATTATTAGGTAACCTGAGGGTAAATGATGCATCAAAACTTGTCATGGTCTTCTGTAGGGTCTAATGAGAAATTTTTCAAGCAGGAAAGAAATAGATTAGCTGGCTCACCAGTGTTTTCACTGTTAAAACATACTGTAAATGCCAGTAAAGCTGTTGGAAGGAGTCTGAAAGCATTTTTAAAGTCCTGAGGGAGTTGATATATAGTGTGATATGAAACACCATCAATGACATTACTCATTTTCACTGGGGTAACTCAAACCAGCAATAAACAGATTGAAAATCTAATAATGAGTAAGACTGGGACGGGCTACCTGCTGAACATTCAGCCAGGATCCTTGCATGCTTATACAACTCTCAAAAAATAAAATAAATATTGGCAGTGGCAGTTTCCAAAGAAGATGAAGCTAAAGAAAAGGAATTTGCCAGTAGTGGTAGTGGACATGAGCTCCAGAAGGCAAGTTACCCTGAGGAACAGAGTGTTCAACTTCCTAAGGGTCTCCTCTAGGGTCAAGCTGGCTTTCACAGCTGTCAGCCACAGCACTGTGGCTGTCAAGGAAGAAACAAGCATGCAGATATCTAAACTTCACCCAATTGCACATAGCATTGGTTGAAATGCAGGATGTTTGCTGGTTTGCCAGTTCCAGCAATGTATCCATTACTCATCTCCTGCCACACTGCTGCTGCCATCAGTACTGGTATAGATCTGGTGCAGGGCACCACTCAGAGCCCAGAGGGTGCAGCACAGGGAACACTTTGTTGAGTTAATTTGCCTACAAGAGTGGTAATATTTTACTGCTCTCCCAACAGATGGAGAAACAGAATTCTCATTCAAAACAGACACACTCAGTGAACTAAAGTACCTTTGTTTTTCTTAGAAGCAGCAGTGAAGTACATCACCCATCTCTTGCTAAATTATTATATTTAGTCTGATGATATATAGGAAGGAGAAAAGAGGACTGCTTATGTCATTGATTCTGCACAGAAAATGAAGCCCTGCAATACTGTAGGATGAACACAGTGAGGAGGAAGGGCATCTCCTATAGAAAGCCTAGCCAGAGGATACCTTTGGCACCTGTCTGGTACATCTCAAGCTGTGGGGAAGTATACAAGACACTGGTATTTAAGAACACTCCATTCTTTGAAGTATGGAGTGAAGTATTTAAAATATGGTGACTGTCATCTAGGACAAAGCTTAGGCTGCCTCAGCTTCTAGCACAGAGAAGGGGCCTTGTCTGTAGTGAAGGGGACTGGAGGAGCAAAACCAACACCCCAGCTTGGAACAGCAGTGCCTGTAAAGGCCATGCCATTAAAGCAGGAAGGATTTTTTTGCTTTCCTGTCTTCATCTCTTTGTGACAGAGCCCCAGGTGAAATGCAGTGGCCAGGTTCCAAAGGTACAAGGAGGTTAGTAGTGGAAAAATACCCTGTTTTCTCTCAAGGCAGTGCTCCTCATGCTGCACAAGGAATGTTCCTCTTCCTGAGTTAACTCCAGCAAATTTGATTCTGTTATTTCTAAGATGGGGAAAAAAACATCTCTCCACATCCCTCCCATCTGCACAGGCCATTTTTTACATGGAACCCAAGGGATTAGGGACAGAGTCATTTACAGACCATGGATGATTAAATTGGGCTGAGTATGTGCCATCCCCTCCACTATAGGGGGAAAGTTATTTTTGCTCAGCCATTATTGATGGTGCAACCAGAATGCATGCAGTGCCAGCTGGGATGCAGAACTATATATGGAAAGGGCACTTACTCCCCAAAACCAGTGGACTGCAGCATCCCAGAGGAACATGTGAGTTTGGATAAACAATTAAAAAGCAGGAGATTCTGTTCTCTGAATCTCACTTGAATTTCTGCAGCTTTCCAACATTTGACTTTTTTTCACTTCAGACAACAGGAAAAAAAATCTGCAATTAATTCTTATATGGATGCCAAAACTCAAGAATGGAGCACATAAATTGGAACAAACTGGTAGGCTTTGTTCTGACTCTTTTCAGCCCTGAAACATCACCAATTATTTCCTGGCACTGCTACAATTTGTTCCTCACCAATCACTTTGTTTGCCAAACGGATTGCTGCCTCAATGGTGTTTTCTTCCACAACTTCATCAACCAAGCCCAGCTTCAGTGCTTCAGTTGCTGGAACGTGTTTTCCTGTGATAAAAAGAGAAATAAGGTGACTATAGTGGAGCCTGATGGGCAATTTCATTCTTTTCCATCTGATCAAACGACTTGTGCAGCAATTAGCCCCTCATGAGTACAGGTTGAATTACAACCCAAGCAGCTACACAGGTAAAAAATTCCTGGTTTTCAGATCGATCTGCTGGTAGGACTCAATGCCATGTTCTTTGCCACAGCACTTACCTGTGGTGATGATATCCAGAGCAGCTGGGATTCCAATCAGTCTGGGCAGTCGCTGAGTGCCTTCAGCACCTGGAAGCAGCCCAAGGGTGACCTCTGGCAAACCCATCCGAGCCTGAAATGAAGTAAAATTCAACAATAAATCTGATTAGAAAGAGTGTTCATTGCACAATGAGCAAAACAAAGGAAAGACAAGCAGAGGTGAGTCACACATTGCTCCTCTAGGAAGCTCAGAACTTCTACATAGGAACTTCATCCCTGCTTTTTGTCACAAAAGATATTTAAGACAAAATCCCACTTGAGCATTTCAAGGATTTCTGTCCAAATGCACAAGGAAAACATGACCCTTAGTGGATGTCTCTGTGCTAGCTCAGCACTGGGGAGAGCTGTGGGGCCAACAGCATCCCCCAGATCAACATGTGTCAGTAATGCTTTCAAGGAGTTGTTACCAAATGCTGCAGGGCACGCTGACTGAACTGTCACCTCCCTGCTCTAATTCTTGCAAGTTTAATAAAGGCTTGGAAGGAACCTTAAAAACCATCTTGCTTCACCCCCTGCCACGGGCAGGGACACCTTCCATTAGACCAGCTTGCTCAGAGCCCCATCGAACCTGGCCCTGAACACTACTGAACTCTTCCCTAATCTTCCTTCAAATGTCCCTTGGTGCACTTGATGTCTGGGAGAGTCATGGCAGAGAAGTCAGGGTCAGCAGGAAGGGGGGAGCCTTCTCTTAAAAAATGTATCTAGTTTTTGTTGCCTTTAGAAAAAACAACTTTGCACATTTTCTATTGAGCTTTTAAGAGACTTCAAGTCACTTTTAGAGCACTACTTATAGTTCCAGTAGACATGGCCCTTTGTGATGTGGTTTAGTGGGCGTGGTGGTAATTGGAAAAAGGTTGGACTTGATGATCTTGGGGGTGTTTTCCAACTTTAACGATGCTGTGATTCTAAGGCCCCCACCTCAGGTGGCACAGAGGGTGATGTGGAATCTCTTTATGCTGTTGCAGCAACCCACACTGCCACGGAGAAACAGTGAGTCACTGCAGAAGTGAGGGGATGGCCCTGTCAGTGAGGAGTCTCTTCAAGGAGACAGGTACTGCTCAAAGGTGGTTCAGAATTCCTGAACCTTGAAGGAGGGGATTCAAGAAAAAAAACCAGATTACTCCTTAAAGCTGTCTTTTGGTCAAAGTGCAAAGTGCTCCTTGGGGACCCAGGGCTCCTGGGGAAGCTAACCATAAATGCTCCATGCTAGCTGAGTTTCAACTACCTATTGAAACTAGGCCACGAGCAGAAAGAAGTGCAAAATTCACAGGGCTGGGGAAAAAAATAAATAAGAGAAAGTCACGCTGCATGAGTCAGTAAGATACAGCTGTCTGCATCAGAATACAGATAATGAGACCTAGGGCAAATTAACATTTGCTTACCGAAGTTTCTATGCAGCCATCTTATCCTACTAGTTACAAATCAACTTTATATTTAGAAATGACTTGAAATTATTTAGTAAGACTCCTGAGAGCACGTCAAGGGTGGTGCTGTAGGTGAAGAATGGCTGAGCACCCAGCTTTGTATCCTATAGCTACAAAGGCACCCTCCTCTGGGCACAGGGTCCCAGGAGAGGCACCCAGGCAAGCTCCCGCGCTGCCCGCGGCCACCCGTGGGTGGCTGTGATGCCGTGGGCAGCCTCTGGGCCGCAGGCTGTGTCACCTTCACGTGTGCGACGCGGTAGTGACAGCCCAGCGCCACCTCCAGGCCTCCTCCCAAGGCGACGCCCTCGATGGCCGCCACCACCGGCTTCTCGCTGCTCTCGATGAGAGACACGATGGGGCCCAGGGGCAGTCCTCGTCTGTGTGAAGAGGAGAAGCCTCGGATGTCCGCTCCTGAGGGAGCACAAAGAGATTAGGAGGAATTGGTGGGCGAGGTGACTGGAAGGATCTGTGCCCCTGAACCGAGCTGCTGACAGCTGCCCCTGTGCTTGCAGAGCATGCTGCTGCCAGGAGAGTGGTTAACGGGAATCGGCCCTTTTGGGACCTCCTTCAAGGATTTTTGAAGGCTCCTTGATCCTGTTCAGAGAGCTCTGGGGAAGGCTGAGTACAAAAATACAGAGTAACTGTAAGGATCATGCAGTCACTGCAGAAATTTGCAAACATCCTTGGTGTAATAAAGAAAAAGTTGAGCCTGGAGTGCCAGTTACAACTAACAAACCATGTAGAGCTTCACAGAAATTCCCTGGCTTTTCAGGCCTTTACAACTGGAGGAGATCTGTTATTCACCACTGCCCCACCCCAGGTACATTTGCATACACTGGACCAGGTAATGGTGCAGAGATTTGACATAAAGCAAGCTATGGAGACTAAGGAAGCACCAGTATGTCGTGGAGTTGAGCAGCTGTCCCTCATTTCAGCACAAACAGACCAGTTTATTTCTGGCCTGGCCAGTGCAGCTTGTCATGTGCCCCATGGCAGTTGTGGCACAGCAGAACAGACAAAGCCCCCTGCCTTGTGGCCACTTCCAGCCCAATCAGGACTTGTATCAGCAGCGTTATGAGGCAGAGAATCTCCAGACATGATGAGTGAAGTGTTTCCTCTTTTGCCCAGGCTGTGTTTGATGTCTTACCTGCACTGAATTTCCCATTTTCACCACAAATCATGACAGCTTTCACTGATGGATCTGCATCTGCTTTCTTAATCCCATTCTCTAAATCCTGGAGAACTGCCAGACTGAAATAAAATAGAGATTCAGTGAGTAACAATCAACCACATGCCCCTTCCAAGAGGTGTGTGCTGTGAACACCAAGCAGCCCAGGGAAAAGGAGCACTGTGTCCAACAGTCTGTCCCTGTGCCTGTGTGCTGCCCCAGCCTCTGCAGGTGAATCTGTCCTTAGTCTCCCCCTCACTCCAAGGACAAGCACCCAAATCCAGCAGGCTGACTGCAGACCTGTCACTCCCTGCCTGGAGAGTCATCTTCAGCTATGGCACTGCTGTTCCCACAGCAGCACAGGGAAATGTTCTTTGGAAAATGGCTTTATGAATTAAACATTCAGATTTTCAGGAAAACAGTTTAGCATAATTTTAAAATAATTAATGCTAAACCACTGACAGTCTAATAACTTTTTGAAAGGAGCTCCAGGGATAAAAAAGTTATCTTTCAAACACCTGACACAGGCTGTGCTGTGCTGTTGTTAATAATGCTTTCACCTTGAGAAGCTCTGCACATAGGTCCAGACTTAAACTGGTGTGGGATCCTGTCAAAGGGAATTTGGGTGTGAAACACTACCTGGAATGTCTTTTGACTCATCTGAACTGATATTTCCACAGTCACCAGCAGTAAATGTGGCCAGCAAAGAACTAATGAAGAATTTCAAAATGGATCTCTAGAAGTATAAACAGTGTTTTTTCAAACCAAATATTTAAAAAATCTGACCCAGCTGTACGTCCACTCTGCATTTATGTCTTTAGAGCTAATTTATGTATACATGTGTTTGTGTGGATGGACATGGACAGCATGGTCTGTTTTAGAAGGTGGTAACAATAGAGATTGTAGGTAAAAATAGAAACATTAGCACTTTATTAATCAAAATATTAGCACAAATTGTGTGCATATATAATTTAGATACTAAAATATACTGATATACACATAGTTTTAAGTATCTAGTTTGTGACAGACTATTCTGTGTGTACGTGTAGAGATGCCTGATTCAGAAAATCGGAGCCACAAGCAGTTGGAGGCTGGAGGAAAATCCAAGAAGTATCATTCATGTTTGTTCAGACTTTCATAAACCCAGCTTTCCTTCCTGGACCTTCTGCAAGCCCTGAGCCCAGCTCCACACATAAGCTTGGTGCTGAGGAAAAGGAGCAGAGCTCTGCTGATGCCCAGTGGAGAGGAGTGTTAATTACACAGAATTAATAGAAAAGACTGAGGCATACTCAGTTTGTGCATGTTTCTCTATGTGTCTGAGGGCATTTTATCTAACAAGGAAGCTTGTTGTGAAGTAGATGCAGGACACATCACTGTAGCCTTGTGCACACAAACTCAGCCAGGGCAGTGCTTGAGCACTGAAGTGGGAATGCAGAGGCTGCAAAGGGAACCCTGGGAGCCCAAGGAGTTTGCTGTGGGAAGGACTGCCAGCCCACCTCTGCACATTCCTCCTGCAGAATCAACATTTAACATAAGCCATTAGCAAAGTCAATTAAGCAGGGCTGTGGGCTGAGGGGGCTGTCCAGGAGGGTCTCCAGGACCATCTGCTGTCTGGAGAAGGCTGTGGCAGCTCTGAGACCTGACACCCAGACACTGGGAGAAGTGTTATTTTGGGAGAGAGAACAGCCAGTTATGTCCCAGCTGCCCCATCCAGACCTCAAACACAGCTCTGAAATCTGATGTTAGTAATGGTTCTGGAAGCTGAAACTTAAAATGAGAATTATTTGGCCATCCGAAGTAAGACTGTGAGTTGAGTCAGTAAAGGTCCCTCCACCAAATTTTATATACTAAATTTGTTAAAGAATTGGTTTTTTTCTCCCTCCTGTTGGTAGAGCTGTGGCTGCTGCTATTTGAGGAGCTCCCACAGGCTGCACCCAGTGCTTGCAGCTCTCAGAGTTCTGTTTGTGCATGAGTGGAGAGCCAGGCCACAGCAATGCCAACCTCACCCAGGGGCTGGGAGATTATAGAGAAAGCCATTAGGAAATGTCATTACACTCTACAAACCACAGTGCAAAGAGGGAGAAAAAATATGGCCCAGGATCCAAACAAATGTGAAGTTACTAATTTGCAAATATTGTATAAACAAATGGCACAATTCTGTCAGGAGCAGACAAGAAGCAATCAAAGTATTTCTGTGTCTGTTCCAGGCATGTGATCAGCAGATGCAAAATGCCCTACAAGGGTTGTCTGCAGCAAATGGAAAGCTTCAGGATTTTATGGAGGAAATCAGTTACAAGCCCTCAGCACTTACAACATGCTCCTACCAGAATAAAAACTGGCCATCAAGGCTGCCACAAAATCACAGTTTGATCCCTACCTCACCTTTATTAACCCAACAGAACTATTTATGCCAGCAAATAACTTGACACAGTACTTGCACAATTCTCTCTTCTCTTTTCATCTTTTTCCCAGTGGGAATTTTTGTGGGACAAAAAGGAAGGAAAGTCAGACTTTTTGCAGTTTCTTGTTTTCCCAAAATGGTGTGATAAGTTTGCCTTGGGTATGTCACAGTCCAACACACTGATTGCATTGCTTTGTCACTCACATAACTGCCACTCAAAGATGTAATTTTCAATTAAAGCATCATAGTAAAATGTATGACAGTAGAATTATAAAAATACTCAGAAGTATCCCAACTTCAAACTGCTGGAGCATTAAAGAAACAAAAAGTCACTATAATTTGCATAAGTGTTTCATTACTGTGACAGTGTCATTCAGTTAGCAGTAACAATGCAAACATTCCCTCCACACATCCCAAGGGTGCATCCCCTGCCATGCAGCCAGCTCCACCATGGATACCACTCTGACTGCAGGAAACAATTCTGCCAAGGTGATTCAGTGTTCCAGGGGTCAGAAACACAAAGCAGGTGCTGTTAAACAGCAGAGTAAGAGAATATTCTTGGAGGTGACCACACCAGCTTGTTTTTATTTAATGTAACTCATTGCAGTGACTGTGGTGTGTTGGATTTGTAACAGAATTTTATTATTTACCTAAATTATTTCAGATATTAGCTGAGGTTTGTGAATGTGAATCCCTTTCATTAAGAAGAAAAAAAGCAATATAAGGGAATCCTGAAAATTTACTTAGTCACATTTGAAGAAGTGAGACACAAATCCAACAGTGGAAAATGCTGTTTACGGAAAACATGCAAGTCTGGTCCTTTCCCTTTGTGCTTCTCCCAGCTTCTAATAAACTTTAAAAACCCGAAAATCCTAAATCTGAACAACACCACTCCAGGCTCTCCCCCTGTCAGAGGCTCCTTGTCCTTTGGATAGCTTCTTGCAGTGTTTTTCTTTGAACTAGGGGGTATTCACATAATTCCCTTCTTGAAACTGAGGCCTTGTGTGCTGGAGTTACCTCTCTTGCTGCAGTGTCAGATCCAGCTGTGCAGTAGCTGCTGGCACACGTTGCTAATACAGCCTGAACAGTCATGCACATAAATTAAGGCCAGAGCCAGACTGACATCCTTTTTGTGGAATTTTAGAATAGTTGTTTTAGGAAGCAGATCCTTATTCATCCCATTTCATCCTGACAATGTCCTGGTGCGGTCCAACACGGTTAATCACATTCTCCCCTCATTGCTACCTGTCTGAAACTGCAGCTTTTCTCATCTCCTTTACATTGCTGGTCGTTGTGGCAATCAGGATCAGAAGGACAGTCCTGGCAGCCAGGGAGAGCCTTTCCCAGTCATACCTGTTAGACTGTTACCCTTCATAGAATCCCTCACATAAGCTTCCCTGCTGCACATCCTCCCCATCCTCCCTGGAGCTTCTCTGTCCTTGCCAGCTCAGATGTTGAAATACTCCTTCCAGTGCTTCTGATTCCCAGTGCCAGCAGCCTGCCTCTGCTAAGAAGGGGTGGTCAGTCCTTTCTCTTGCCAGTCTTATCTTTCTGTTCCTAAAAACTCACAGTTCTTTAGACATATCTAAATGCCTTGTCTCAATGCCATGGTCTCATAAATGCACCTCTCTGAATACTAAGTTTCTGCAAACCAGGGAAAAGCACTCCAGATAAACCAAATTTGGGCACGTGCCACCTCTTCTGCTGGAGAGACCAATTAGCTTAAAGGGGTGTGTGTGTGTGTGTAACTTTGCCGCCAGACTCACAAGTCAGCACACATTCCTCAGGAAAGCAGCAGAGGATGGCATCACACAGGAGAAAGCAAATTCCTGCCCACCAGTGGCTTCTAAAGTGCTAATGGCCAGAGTGATGGCCTGGGAGGTGGGAAATGGATAATGGGGAGAGATACAGGAGGCTGGAGCACAGCAGCAAAAACTCACCAGGCTTAGCATCTGTGCCTGCTGTGAAATGAAATTTTCAGGATTGCAGGACATGGCTGCTGTCTGTAACTTTCACTGCCTGCTACCACTTGTGCACTCAGATGTTTTCAAGAGCAGTCACAAACCTGCTCCCTGTGCCCCAGTACAGAAATGTGCAGAAGCAGAAGGAGCACCCAAGGATCAGAGTGTGCTCTGCCTTTCCAAGCCATAGTCAGGTCTCAGCTGAAAACTAAAAACTCACATGGCAAATGGGAGAGAGCTATGGATCCCTTCTAAAACAGCTTTTACCCTGACATGCCATCAAAGACCACAGGCATGGCTCAAGTTATGGTTTAATGGTTCTGAAGTCTGCCAGGTTCTTCCTTCTTCCCCCGGGGCTGGGAGACAGGACCACAGCCACAGCAGCTGTGCCCTCGGTGTATGAGAACTGCACCTTGCTGGGAGGGCACTGCGGGGCCACGGGGGAAGGGCAGGAAAAGCAGAGCTCTGTCCTGAAGAAGTTGTTGTGCAGTTGCTGTTCAAAGGCAGAGGTAACTGGGTTTTCCCCAGGACTTCTGGAAAGAGGAGAGTTAAGGTTCCTTAAGCACCTATGTTACTGCTAATGGCTGGACTCAGTGATTTTAAAAGTCTTTTCCAACCTCAGCGATTCTATAATTCTTTAGCTCTGTATTTTGTGTTTTTCGTGGTAAGAATGGAAAGTTTATTGTGAGCACAGCCTGGAAGTTTTCTTAGGCTGGTCTTGAGCACAGGAGGTCCAAAGGATGTCTTATACCCTACAGTTCTGGGAGTCCTACATGCCTAGGTCATCTAAACTCATCAAATCACTCCAAGTTTCTCATAATGATTATCTGAGCGTGTGAAAATGTTCTCACTGCACTTCTAAACATGTTGCAACAAAAGAGTGAGCATTGCCAACTACACTGTAGCTTGTTCCAGAAAAGCAGCAGGTTTCCTCTCCTTTTCATGCTCTTAATCGTCTCTTTCAGCTCCTTTGTAACAAACTTTCTTACTGTTAAGTCAAGCACAACTGCAGTGTTTTTTTCCTGGCTTGTGAATGTACACTGGATAGACACTGTGGTCACTGTTACTGAACAACTACAGCTGCTTAGAAAGGACCTGTGTGCTACTTGGAACTAAAGTAAAGCCAAAAGCACACACCTAAAGCAAAAGCACACACCTAAAGTAAAGCCAAAAGCATATAAGTCCTTCCCCAGACACATGAAAAACTGAAATTTCAGAGGCTCCTGCAGATTGCTGTTTGAGTTTATTTTTCACTGGCTCATGCTTGAGATTGCACGGGGCCTTTCCTGACTAAGATCAGTATTTAGAAGGCCAATTCCTTAAAAATTTCTAACAGGAATAAGAACTGCCTTCTGCTAGGCCTGGCTGGGTCTAACGCGGGTGCCAGCTCTGCTTGTTGAGCCACGCCTGATGTGCACGGAGCCCTTTGCCCTGAGCCCCGGGCACACCGGGGTTTGCCAGGCGAGCCGGGCAGTGCGGGGGGCAGGCAATGGCACCGGCACCCCGGAGAGCGCTGCAGGCACTGCAGCTGCCGGGCTGGGTCTTGCTGCAAACACTGTCTCCATGAGAGACAGGCAAAGTTGTTAAACGGCTTCCAGGGGAGATGACAGAAAGTAAAGTTTGCCGAGCCTGGCAGCTCTCCTGCGAAAACCCCCAGCTGGAAATTATAAGAAACAGCAGAAGTTAGGGCAAAGTTCAGCGTGTTTTTTGCAAAGCGAGATCCAAGCTCCCTCGGAAGGGGCCGCCCGGGCCTCTGCGGCTCCCGAGCCGTGTGGGACAAGTGCCGGCAGGAGCTCTCGGAGCTGCCGGGGGCCGCCCAGCGTGGGGCCGGGCGGAGCCTCCCCGGGCACGGAGAGGGGACGAGGGGGAAGGACGGCAGTGGGAGAAGCCCCCGCCCGCTCCCGGGCACGGAGAGGGGACGAGGGGGAAGGACGGCAGTGGGAGAAGCCCCCGCCCGCTCCCGGGGCACGGAGAGGGGAACGAGGGGGAAGGACGGCAGTGGGAGAAGCCCCCGCCCGCTCCCGGGCACGGAGAGGGGAACGAGGGGGAAGGACGGCAGTGGGAGAAGCCCCCGCCCGCTCCCGGGCACGGAGAGGGGAATGAGGGGAAGGACGGCAGTGGGAGAAGCCCCCGCCCGCTCCCGGGCACGGAGAGGGGAATGAGGGGGAAGGACGGCAGTGGGAGAAGCCCCCG
>VZRZ01005243.1:0-17185 GCA_013398175.1 Climacteris rufus
TCCCCTCGGCCTGCCGGGCCGCCGAGCTGCACGGAGCCGAGCTGCCGCCGCGGGAGGCTCACGGGGGTTCGCTTTGCTTTCGGGATTCGCGGCGTTTGCTGTGGGGTCTCACCTGTGCTGGCTCGGGTAGGTGCGCCCGGGCTCCTTTGCAGAAGCACGGCTGCCGTATTCTTTGTATCTTTTTCCACTTAGCAAGCGCCTCTCTATTGCTGATTTGTGCTCTACGCCAGTGCTGGGTTTCCGCGAGACACTCGAAAGGTTTTAACTGTAAACGTTCAGAGCAGGAACTCCTCTGTGCTGTAAAGTCTTGCTAAAGAAATAGCAGCAAAGTATTCGATACCGTTCTTCAGGTTAAAGCAGGGAGACCGCACGGTCAGGGGATGCAACACAGCAGAAACAAAGCTGATAATTTATCTTTTCTTCCTGTAGAGTATTTTTGGATGTGAAGGATGGACTGCTCAGTGATTACCATCGGACACGTACAAAATGTGCTTTCAGCTATGCAGAAGAACTTGGAGTGCCCGATATGGTATGCCAGAGAATATTATCAATATAGTTAATAAATCTTTAGGGGGTTTTATCTTTTCTTTTCTTTGGAAGTAAGTTTTGTGGCTTAGAAAGCAAAGGGGGTTGTGTTTAGGACTAAGTATATTGATTTTTTGTGAGGCTCAGATGAGAAAGTGAAAGAAAGAAACTCTATGTTGCTCTTACATTCTAGTAAATATTGCTTTTCTAAATGTGTCAGTCCTGTATTCAGTGAGGGGAAGAATGTATCAGATTGGATTACAGTGTTGTTTGTACAAGAGTGTGGGGTTTTGTCCCTTGTCTCTGAAAGATCAGTGAGGTCTGTAGTTCCTTAATGCAAACAAATGCTGAAATAGCAAAGGTTCTAGGGAAACTCTGGATCCCCCGTGTCTGTAACTTCTGTGCTCTTGGTTTTGCTTTTCTCTTTGTAGCTTGGATGTGGTACAGGAGCCAGTTTCAACAAAATGTGATCACATATTCTGCAGGTAGGTTTGACAACTTGCCAAGTGCAAGGCAATTTTTTATTTCAGTATGTAATTTTTAATCCCATATATACTGTGTTTAATTTCCATATATACTGCAGTGCTAATCATGGGTTTTGATAACTTAATGTGTAGCTATTTTAGGGGAAAAATCCATTTTGTAGAAGAGAGAAATGCAGCTTCACAAACATGTGCAAGGGGATCAGTTAACTCCCTGTAACACCACAACAGGAATACAACTTGATAACGAAGGATTTCTACAAAGTGGTGAATGTGCATGCTCAGTTTTAAGGAAAATAGTATTTTTGTTTTGTTACTATCACAACTATTCTTTTTGCCTAGGTTCTGCATGTTCAAACTTCTCAGCAAAAAGAAAAAGGGTGTGGCACAGTGTCCTCTGTGCAAGACTGAAGTTACCAAGAGGTGAGGAATGCACCTTTGTGAGGGGCAGGATGAGATGTTTGACCTCTGAGGGAAGGCCAACAATTGTCTAAAAATGTCTTAGCACAGGACTGAAATCCAGAAAGAAAGGTGCTTATTACACTGTTAGTGTTTAATCTTTAAAATTGATTTCTCTCTACTAAACCTACATGAGGAAAAATATGAAATGTTCACTTTTGTGATAGCTTTAATGCCCATAGCAATGATTCTTTGGGGGAGTTGTGTTGTTATTCCTTTGCAACAGCTGTCTTCCACTTCCATCTTCCACTTTAAGAGTTTTACCCTTTCTTTTGGCTCAGCCCAAATTCTAGAAGTATTTATAGGTAGCCCCTTTCATTTGTCTTACAATAACTGAAGTACTGATGTTATTTCAGAAGTCTGAAAGAAAATTCCAGATTTAAGCAACTAATTGAAGGACTGTTGGAAACCATCCATGCTTTTGAGCTCGACACTGGAGTGAAGTGTAAGTGTTGAGAATTTTTTCTTCTTTTTTTTAATAAGGTTTTGACATATCACAGTTATTTCTAAGGTGTCCCATTTACTGTGCAGTAATAAAAATGGGAAGAACTCTCAAAAGATTTTTTGTTGGATGTAGAAGCAGAAGTTTCATTAAATTCCCAAGATTTTCTTAGAAGAACCTGTTGAACAGTTTTACTGTGTGTTTGATTACTCCAGCCAATCTTCAGTTCCTGAATGTTTATAAATAATGTTTCATCTATAGCTGTGAGGCAAAGCCCTGCTTTTGATTGTGCCCAGTCAAACTATTTAATTTATTAAACAGCCTTAGAGCCTGAATTTAGAGGTGCTGTTGCTGTGTATGTTCACTCATCCCATTCACACAGATCCTTAGGGAATCCAAATTTATTTTCTGGTACTCAGTGCCTTGTACAGGGCATTGTCAGGGTATTGTCAGGTCAGACATGTGCCTGTTTATATTTTGGTAAACAAGACATTGTGGTTGGGGGCAGATGGTAGTGCTTTGTATTTTGTGCTATAAAAACAGACTTTATTTTTTAATTCTTTTCAACTTGCTCAGCCATTTTAAAATCACTAGAATTACATCCTGTTCTTGCTAGATTATCTATATAACCACAATTGGCTGGGAAAATTAGTTGGCAGGATCAGGATTTTATTTATTACTTGAAGAGTGCTCAGGAAGAATAATCAGAACAGTAATTCAACAAGATTTCTTTCTTTCATAGACGTACTTGAGCTGTATATGCACTAAGTGCATAGGTCTGTGCAAGTCTATTTCATACTTGGGTTGTACTCAGTGTAAAATTTAATTTTTTTTAACCTAATAACATCTTTTAGTTTTAAAGAGTCATCACTTTCCTAAAACATCCACGGAAGCCCCTGCTGCTGAGTCCCTGGGTAAAGAAAGTTCTGTTATCCAAAGTAAGGGCTTCAGAAACAGGAGAAAAAGTGCTGAAGGAAATGGACAGGAAAACTGCACCTTGGTAACTGTTTTTCCCCATTTTATTTTTGTAGATTGTTAAAAAAGTATTTGGAATGTGTATAATGCATGTACATAAAAGAATGAAGGAGGAGATTTGGGTTGATCTCAGATTGCTGTTTCACTTGAGTAATATTCTGGACAAGGACATCACATATTTTTGTCTTCCTAACCACTTATGAAAGATGTTTGCATAAAACAACCTGACCTTGCACAGAATATTTCCATAATGCAGTGTTCCTGAAACTGGGGCTGGAACCTGCTTTGACCTGCTTGCTTCATGGGCTGTGTAACTGTTTGTGGGTTTTGAGCTTGCTGGGGTAAGCTCATAGCTGATAGCAGCTCAGCATTCCTGAGGTGGCTGCCACAGTGTGCAGTTCCTGATTTCACCTGCTGGATGCTGAGTGCAGTGTTAGACAGTGCAGAATGGAACATTCAACTGCTTATGATTTGATCTAAGTGCATGCTGATTGTTTCTACTGACACATTCCATTACTGACATCAATATAATCAATTGATTGTTTCTACTGACACATTCCATTACTGACATCAATATAATCAATTGATTGTTTCTACTGACACATTCCATTACTGACATCAATATAATCAATTGCTCATGCTGGAGTTTTGCACAGAGCTACCAATGCATATAAACTAAGTATTTCTATCAGGCCCCTGCTGAAGTTTAAATAGCTACAATTCTTTTTTTTAATACCCCACTGTTATAAATAACCATTCCTTTCTTTTTCCTGTCAGCAGGAAGCTCATGGGAATGTTCAGCTTAGAGACACCAAAATGTGTCACCTGAGAAACCAACCCCAGAAATGTGCCTCTCAGAAAGGGATTTATGTGGAGTTTGGTAAGATCCACACTAGGTGATCTTCTGTATAAAGCTTGCAGGGTAATGAAAGATGAGAGTGTTCAAAGTCTTTATAAATACTGATTTGTCCTTAACACCCAAAATGACAACAAAGGGACAAATCATGGACAATTCCAAGCTGGTAAAACAAAAGGGTTTTTTACATAATTTATTATATCCTGGCCAATAACACTACTGTAATGAACCCTTAAGCCTTGGTGTACAAGATCCAAAGAAGAGAAGATGCTTACAGATGTGCAAAAAGTTATAGGTGTTATTGCTAAAGGTAACTACTGTGTTCTAAAGAATACCAAGCCTTGTCAGCAGTGCTTGGGATGAGAATAAAATCTATTTGAGAAATGAGTATTTTATTGCTATCTATCCTAGCTTCTCAATTTCATTTTATCTGGTGAGAAACAAGAGAGATGCCATGCATGGCTTATTTTTACACTGCTCCTTCAAGGAAGGAATTGCTTCTTTTAACAGGTAGAGTTCATTGCCTGGCTTTTCTCCTTATTGCATGTGCCAGGATCAAAGAATCTGACAGACATTTAAATGTATTTTTCTGACTTCCAGTGCAAAATTCTAAGTACTAGTAGCTGTTTCAGGTATAAATTTAGAAATTAGAAACCAACTTTTAGCTAGTTAACTCTGAGTTACCAGTCTGTTACCAGTCACTGTATTTAAAGAGAATTTTATGCTGGAGCCATGTAGGTGTTTATACATAGCAATCATTATAATTAGATAAACTATTTCACAGTTGAACTTGATTTCATCTGTTAAAAGTTGAAAGCATCTAGCTCTAGAAAGCAGTAGGCATCTATGTGATGATAATCACTGGATCTGGCAAGTCACCTTTCTCTGAATTATTCCAAGCAGAGTAACAGCTGATTTGTTTGCAGGCTCTGAATCATCTGAAGAGTTTTTTAAAGAGCCAAGCAAAACTGGGTAAGTAAAGGTGACTAAGGAATTCATATCTTCTAAAGACAATAGTTCAATATTCTCATTTCCTCTGCTCTGGTTTCTTAGCATAGGACTGATAGAATTCTTAAGCTGACAAATGATTTTCAACTCTGAGGGCATTAGGGTAGAATTAGGGTAGCTGAGTTCCAACAGTTTGCCATATTACATGCTTTAAAACTGTTTTATAAATGTTTTGTTGCTTACATAGGTCTTCAACAGAAAAGTAGGTACTGTCCTTTAGAAAGTAAATATTAAATTCAGAATTATGCAAAAAAAAAAGGCCTGAAACTCTGAAGTGATCTAGTTGTGGTGAGTGCAGCTCAATCATGCAGCTCAGCTTCTCCAGAAACTATATCAGAGAGCAAAAAGGGAAAAATAACTTTCATCTTCTGTCTGTGGTGGTTTTAACTGTAATAAAAGTAGATTTCCTTTCCCAGCAGGTTTGAAGACAAAGCAGCAGTTCAGATTCCTTCTCAAGAAAAGCTAGGACTTGAGAGTGCTGAGAAGGGGAATGAAAATCCTGGCAATGCCCAGCCTGCCAAGCTGTGTGCCAAAGAAAGGGCACTACCAAAAGTCAGAGGTGTGTCTGTAATTTTGGTGACAAAGAAGATGAGGCTTGGAAGAGAGACCACAAATTAACATTTCCATTTCACATGATCATGTATACACACACATATATATAGATATATTTTCTGTTGATGCCTACAGCCAGTGACAGTATAATACCAGACTATTCCTGTAGACTAGATACTTAAAATGGGGATTTTCTGTGCACAGGAACAGAAAGAGAAAAAAGTAACTTGATCAGAGTACAAAACTTAATCTATTCTGCATGAGCCATATGATACCTTACAGTACAAATGGAGAGCACTGTCTGGTGATTCATGTAAGAATTAGAAGAACATCTGTAATGTGATCTTCCTGCCTTTCTCTAGGGGGAGACTTGTGCAGTGTAATATTCTGGTTTGGGGGGACATTAGAACAGTTCTTTTAAAACAAAGTAGACATTGAGCTTGTTATTGTGCTTGTGTGTGTAAAATAGAGCTTAAGAATTGATAATACCTTTAAAACTTAACAGGTGAAAGAGGTTTCTCAAGGGAAAGCTTGAGCAAGAAAAGCACTCAGAGAATCACTGAATGTGCCAAAGCTGACCAAGTGAATGTGACTGAATGCCAGAGTTCTCCTCTAAATATTCTTGCTGTGGACCAAGTCCCAGAGCAGTGTGACAGAAGAGGTGATGCCAGTCCCACAGTGAATGGGGACACATCTTTCTTTAAGAACACAGAAGAAAGGGATGAACAAACCCAGGACAGCAGTAAAAATAAAGAGTCTGAGTTACAAGCTGGCTCAGAGAGCAGGCTGGATAAAAGCAAGGAGATGGATACTGTTGTAGCAAGTGTGGAAGCTGTAGAGGAGTGTGAAGCTGAGAATGACTCTTGCCATGAGCAAGAATTGCCTCTGGGGAAGCAGCTTCAGCCAGAGACAGCTCACTGTGCCACCCTGAATCGGGTGTCCAAGAAGAGACTGAAGCGAAGCATTCAGAAAGTCCATGAATGGTTTTCCAAAAGCAATGAGATTCTGTCCTCCAGCTCTTCCCTGGATGAATCTGCTGGATCAGCTGATGTTTCAGGGGAAGGAGATGTCTGTTCATCAGATAAAGAATCCTGTTTGTCAGAAAAGACTGACCCTATGGTCAATTCCAGGGAAACTGCAGCCGTTGAAGGAAACAAGAGGTGGTCCAAACAAACAGCAGAGAGCATTGAAGACAAAATATTTGGAAAAACATACAGAAGAGAGAGGAAATCAAATCCCCATTCTGCCTTGAGAGACATTTTACCTGCTACAGAAAAGGAAGATGTGGCTGCTGCTAAGTGCTTGGGTAATCTCAGCAAAGACAGGCTCAAAAGGAAAAGGAAAGCTGCCTCTGCCCTGCAACCCGAGGATTTCATCAAGAAAAAAGATCAAGAAGAGGCAGATAGGGGCCCCCAAAGTGTTGATTTGTGCCTTGAAGATACTGAAAAGAAAAGATGTGCTGAAAGTGTTGCTGTCAATGAGAGTCCCCCCTCTCAGAACAGAGAGAATAACACACTAACAGAACCTGAGGAAGGAGGAGAATCCACAGGGAAAAAAGTGACTGCAGAGGTCAGCAGCAAGCACTGTGATGGGGAACCAGAACTGCACAACTGTGATCAGCAAAGCACCAAAAAGAGAAGCTCTGCAGCAAAGAGATGCAGGCGTTCCTCTAGGACCATGTGTGCTCTGCAGCTGGTGAGGAAGAGGAGCTCTGTTTGCCCTGAGGCTGCTGAGGCCCACATTGACAGCTACCCCAGCAGTGGGGAGCCCAAAGGCAGTGCTGAGCAAAAGCACGTCAGGCGCAGCAGAAGGCTGCAGGTGCTTTCTGAGGAAATGGCCAAAACAGCAAAAGGAGTGAAGGGAGCAAGGAAGAGTCACAGGGATTGTGGGTGGTCTGGCTCTGGAGACCACAGGAATGTGGCAGCTCACTCTGCTGACTGCAAAGATCTGCCTCAGGATGTGCTGAGTTACCAGCCAGTCACTGATTTGAAGGGAGGTGATCTGAAAGCAAATGAAACACAGGTTAGTGTAGAGAACTTACCTGGCACTGCAGAAAAGTCTGGGAAAAGTCTGTGCAATCCTTCCTCTTCGTGTCAGCCTCCAGACTGTGGTTCCTTTGCACCTCCTTCAGATTCTCAAGACAGTGAAATACAAGGCAGCCCCCTCCTCCTACAATGTCCTTCAGTGCCTTCCACTTCCCACCAGGCTGAAGGGGTGACTGAATCCCCTGCTGCTTTTCCCCAGGAGTGTGGGCATCATTCACAAAGTGCTCCAAGGGACTTCCAAACTGAAAAGTTGCCTGTGGCTAAAAATGTTTTGGAATTGACTAAGGAAGCTGAAGACAGTGACTTAGACACACAATATCTGAGGAATATATTCAGGCATTCAAAGCGCTCATCCTTCAGCCTTTTCCAGGCTCCCAGGCAGGCAGGGGAGGATTCTGCTACTGAAACTTTAAATCCATCATGTGCTGCTCAGGGAGAAAATAAGCCTAGCAAACACTTAGAGCCAGAAAGCTTGCAAGAAGAGAAAACAACTGCTCAAAGTTTGAGTAGGGTTTCTGAGAAAGAGAAGCTCAAGACCTGTGAGTCTGCCTGTGTTGATGGTGTGACTGGCTTTGCTGTCAGCACAGGAGAACACAGAGATGACATTTCACAGGCTGCAAAGGAAGGGGCTCTGACAGCAGTGGGAAGAGGGACTGCTCAGACTGAGGATAAAAATGGATTGCTAAATGAAGAGCAGGGCAGTGAACAGGCAGTGTCAGCTGACATGGGGACAGAAAGGGATTTGAGACAGAATCCCATCAAAAGTAATAGGAGACAAAGTGATCAGAGTAACAGAGAAAAGCATGACTCCAAACAAACTGATTTAAACACAGGCCAGGAAATAGGCTTCAGTTCAGAAAGCAGTCAAGCAGAAAAGCCTGAATTTGTTGATGGCAAAGGACCAATTCTGCATTTTCAATCCACATCAATGATTTGTCCTGCAGCTTGTCAGCAAAGCCCTGCTGAATTCAGCAGTGAAGTCATTAGCACAAAAAGTAGCAAAAGAGAAAGGAAATGCATGAAGGAGAATGAAGAACAAGCAACCCAAAGTGGCAGCACAGCAATGCCCCAGGGTTTGGTTGCAGAGACCCCAGGAGAGCCCCTTAGAGGGAAGAGTGATTGGACAGGTTTGTCTGAAACCCCTGATGGCTTACTGTGCTCTGATACTGACACTGAAGAGAACAGCAGCTTCTGGGACACAGACAGGAAAGAGCAATCTGCAGTGTTTGTAAAAAGCACCAGTGCCCTGGGAAAAGAGCTGCACACCAGAAATGTTTGTCCTGAGCCAGGATCTCAGGGAATTCAAAAATCTCGAAGGCGAGTGCAGAAATTGCCATCTTCAGATGAGTCCTGTGAGGAGGAAGACTTGCCATGTTTCCAGGCATTAATCTTCAGCAAATCAGTAAGCACCCCTCTGCAGATGGATAAAGCCATGGCATGTGGGGGAGAGGCTGCAGAGAGTGCCAGCACCTTGGCTCCCTGTGGAGGGAGTGATGGCCATGTGCACCCAGAGCCTGAAGCTGCCCTCAGTCCTGGGTGTGTTTCACCAAGCCAGGAGTCAGAATGCTCTGTCAAATTATTTTCCTCCCAGTCCAACATCTCTGAAGAATTAATTAATGGAGCACAAGAGCTGCAGAAACTCCAAGTTCATGAATCCAATGAAGTGAGCAGTGTGAATGAGAGCAAAGAAACTTCTCCAGGTTGTGGTGGAGGGCTGAAGAGAACCAAAACTGCCATCACAGCTGAATGCCAAGAAGAGCCAGACACAGGAGCAAACCTAGGTACAAACCAAGATTTTTGTCTCTGCAGCTGTGTTTGTAAATGTCATTGCACCAGGGCTTTTTGCCATTTGCATGGAAATTTTGTTCTGTATTTATGGGGTGCTTGCTCTTCTAAAGGAATGTATCAGCCTTAAACAATCAAACAAACCCTCAGTGAAACCCTCCCACCCTGAAAATTGTGTTCTTCCAGTGTTCTGAGTTCAGAGCACAAATGAACAGACTGGTCACTACAGACTGTCTGATGGGGATTCATTTCTGAGGTGAAAGCCGGTTCTCTTCTGCAATGTGATGCTTGCATTGGCAGCAAAATTTCACAGCCCATCCAAGCTTTTTGCCCAGATGAAATGTTTGTTCAAATTGCCTGCAGAATTTTGTAGTTCATATTTTGACCTTTTTATGGCCTTTGTGAATATTTAGGACTTTCACCACTCTTGAAACATTGAATTCTGTTTATTTTGTCATGTGTGTGACATGGTACTCTTAAAACTTCTCACCTTAGTGGTACAGTTAATAGTTCTCTAAAAGCTCTGTGTGGTAGGAGATTATGGACAATGTTGTTGGTTTGTTGTTGGTTTGTTATTGTTGTTGGGTCTTTTTCTTTAACTCAGGTTTTTTTCCACCTTCTTCAAGGTGAAGCATCAGGATATGACAGTGAAGTGAGTATTGTAGAAGATTCCTGTGGACCATTCTCCCAGGGGGAAATCCTCACTACCCAGGTGAGTTCTGCCCTCAGTGCCACAAGGAGCTCCCATTCTGGGAGATAAGCAAGTGCATGAAAGCTGTGGAGTCCATGCAGTGCCAAACTTGGTTTACCCTAATTCTTTGTCACTGAATTACTCCAAAAAGGATAATGAGTGAAGAGCTGTAGAACTGCTGGGCCATTATTTGTCCAGCTTTGCCTCTCTTGGTGACCTGACATTGCAATGGCCACTGCTGATGTGGTCCTGGTTACAGGGCTTAATTGTGGGAAGTGCTAATTAATAATCTCCACACTTGGCCAGCACTGGAAATGTCAGCTCCCTGTATTTAAAGCTTTAATGATAGGAATTTATAAGGATTTGCTGATGAGGATTGGATTTGATGTGATATTTAGAATTTGATGTGATATTTAGAAGCACAGGGACTTGTCTTCTGTAGTAAAGATTAAATCAAATAATTCTATATTGGAATATTCTAGATACAAGTCCCACAGGCAGTGTCTAATCAAAGGTGTTTCCAGCAGTATTTTTTGGCTGCTGTTAATTCCTGAATGGTGCTCAGTGGCCTGACTTTATCTGTTGGGTGGTTTGGGGTGGGGTTGCAGTTGAGGGTTTGGGGTTTTGGTTTTGCTTTGGGTTTGTTTGGGGTTTTTTGTCCTCTGTGACTTCAAGATAAGTTTTATGCCAAACCTCTCTTCATTATCAGCCCTATGGGTTTTATGTCAAAGAAGAGTGAATTTCATTTTTGTGCTTTGAGTGCTGCTTCTGTTTACAGCATCAGTATAAAATGTGTCAGTGTAAAATCAGCTGGCAGGACATTGCATCCTAGTGTGGCTTCGTGGGCTGAGATTCTAGGATGTGCCTGGGTTGGATGGATGAATGGCAGGGGAATTCTGGGTGGGGAATTTTGCTTTGTGGTGATGGTTTTCTGTTTGGTTGGGGAGTTTTTATGGGTTCAGTAACAAAGAAGCTCCACCCAGTGCCAGTGCTGGAGCTGCAAATGGAATATTCAGTTCTGTGGAACTGCTTCACCATGCAAGGTGAAGGGTTGGGGTTCTTGAAAGGATCCTTTGAAACCCTCAACTGTTCTTAGGAGGAGCTGCCCATGGCATGTTTTTAACCATGGAATGTAATTTTTGAGGGGGAACATAAGGAAGAATAGTATGAAACATTTTAGTCCTTTAAATGGTCTTTGGGGCTTTTAGTAATGGTGGAAAATGAAGGCTCAGTTTAAAATTTAATAATGAATATCATGTATTGAGCTACTAATGCAGTTTGGACAGAATCACTTTTAAATAAATTTGTGCAGAAGTTGTGTTGGGGTTTTTTTCTGGTTGTTTAAACTGAGACATCTAAACTGAAATAATGTGACTGGCAAAATGAGTGTGTGGTTGGTTGGGTGGTTTTGCTTCTGATGTGGGCTGTGTGCACTTTGTTTTACAGTAAAAGCACCACAGTCACCTTTTGAACACAGGGCAAAAACTAATTCAAAACAGTTTTGCTCTTCCTAATTTTCCAGTGTTTGTTAAAGAAATTAATTGTGAGTTTGCTGATGTTGGCACTCTTGTGCCTCCTTTGCAGCAAAAGAATGCTATGCAAAACAGCCTGAAAAAACTTCAGCAGGAAATGGCAATGCTTGAAGCAGTGCTGAAGCAGCATGGAAGTCAGAACTGTGAACCTGTCCAAGGGCAGCTGCCACAGCCCAGCACTGAAGGAACAGTTGGAAAGCATCAAATGAGAGAAGAAAAAGAAAGGTCAATCATTTTGTTTGGGGTTATGTTTATTCCTAAACTTTTATTTTAAATAATCTTGAAATAAATACTTCAGAGGAATTGCAATACTTTCACTGTTGCTACATTTTTCTGATACTTAAGAGCAAAAAATCAATATTCCCTCTAATTAATATTGACACTAAAATCAATTTCCCTCTCTCAAGGTCTCCAGAACTGTTTCTTCCATCTTCTGAATCCTTTTTGTCAAAGAGATCAGATCTGGAGAAAGGCCTTGAGTGTGACAGTGGTCTGAAGAACAAAACTTCTGAAAAGACAAAACCTGTGCAGAAAGCAGTGCAAGACCACAGGCAGTGTCAGCTTGGAGCAGGTAACATTTCAGAGGAATGCATTTTGATTTCTGGTGGTTTGCTCCTGTTTTTTTAATATTTTTACATATCAGCAGGATACAACATTTTCTTGTAAATCAGGGGGTTTAATTTATGTGTTCCTGTCAATTTGGAAAGGTGTAACTTCTTGTTTGGTAGCCCAGCTGTGTGGCTGCCCATCAGGATGGGCTGTGACAACATTTTGACAGTAACAGGAGTTTTTCTGTCTCACTTCTACATTCATACACTTGGACAAATATTCTGCTAAAGTTGCACAGGTATTTTAGTGTCTGTAGGTCAGGAAAAAGTAAAGATAGAGGCAAAGGTGAAATAATAAACACATAAGGAGAGGAAGTGACTGCAGAATTTAAACTTAAAAGGTAGAGAGAGCAGCAGCCTTCTACCATGACTACAACAAAGAGATGCAATTTTCTCAAGGAGTAATTTCTCTTTTCCTTCAGAAAATGCAGAGGAGCAGAGATCTGGGACCAGGCAAAGCAGTGCATCTGTCTCATCCAGTCTCTCTGGAAATTTGCCCCAGAGTCCAAACTCTTCCTGCTCTGTAAGGCTTTTTACCCCTCCAGCTGCAGGAGCCCCAGGTGGGCCTGTGGCAGCTCAGAACACTGAGAAAAGCTGTGGCCCAGGACACCAAGTGAGGAGAAGGGCAAGTTCCGTCCCTGTTCTGCACAGTGCAGCTGGGAAAGAAAATGCTGCAAGTCCACCTGTGACTAAGAGGAAAGAAATGTCAATTGTGGCCTCAGGTCTGAATCACAGTGAGCATGTAAGTAAATTTCAGGATTTTTGAGATCACTACTTAATGATTCCTGATTACCACTGTAGTCCTCAATATAGACATTTCTAAGTAGAATAGAAACTAATCCTGCAGGAATTGCAGATGGGAAATACAGCAACTTCAATCTGATTTAGCACTCCTAAAAATGTGAGAAAGCTGCCTGTAATGTCACTGTTAAGTTTAATGAAGTTTGAGCTTTTTAACTGATCCCTGATGTCCAGGGAAAACACAATTGCAAAGCCAGGGGGCTTCTGGAAAGCCTTGGGGCTGGGGAGGAGCCTGGCTGGGTGGTTGGTGCAGTCACTGTGCTCAGATGATGCTGCTTTACCCAAATTCTGATCCACACTGAGCATCTCTGGCAGTGATTCTGAGGTGCTGATAAACCTGTTCTGCACTCAGTTTGCAGAGGGATTTGGCTTTTGGGTTATAAACCACATACCAAGAGCTCTGCTTTACTTCAGTCTGTTGAATGGTGGCAAAACTGCCTCTTAAGGAATGTACATTGTGTGCCAACACATGAAACTTACTTTAAAGTAACTGTCCTATTGTGTTAAATTCCTACAAGCTGGGGCTGTTGGGGGGTTTAAAACTGTTGCTAACTATTCATTTTCTTCATTACTTTGCAGTTGGTGATCCAGAAGTTTGTGAGAAAAACTCAGAGCACTTTATCAAATCACATTACTGAAGGAACAACCCATGTCATCATGAAAACAGGTTTGTTGGGAGCTGTGACCAAATCCTGTATGGACAGACCATATAGAATTTTACCTGTAGTTTAACCAACAAGCAGACAAATTTTAATAAGTTTGAGGAAAAGGCATTGATTGTTTTATCTGTTGTAAGTTTTTGTTTAAGCTTGGGAATCTTTCTCCTTTCATTTCATAGAATCAGAGTGCAGACATGTTTTTCCTTGTGTGATTCAAAGTTAATGTTCTTTGATATTTGTTTCTCCAGCTGTTGGGTGTACACAGCACACTAGTGGGAAGTAGTTCAGAACCAACCAAAAGGAAACTAAGAGAGTTCCCAAAGAAATCATGCCTTTTCCTGCCTTTTAACTTTACTGAATAATTTTAAAAGGGTTCACAAGTGATACGTGTGATGAGTTTCTGCTCATTCCCTTCCCTTTAGCAGGATCAGGACAGTAGAACCTTGGAATTTTTCCATACTTTTGATATTTTGCTGCTGCACTTAGGCAAAAACGTTTGTTTTTAGGTACAAATAACCTCATCTGTGTTTTTTTGTTAATGACAAAACTGAGAGAAATCTCACCTTGTTTATTTTGCAGATGAGGAGCTGGTGTGTGAAAGGACACTGAAATATTTCCTGGGCATTGCAGGAGGAAAATGGGTGGTCAGTTACCAGTGTGGGTATAACTTGATTTGGAACTCAATGGTCTTTGCCCTTCCACCATGAATATTGTCATCTCTTGTTACAGTAAAGAGGAAAGATCTCTTCAGCTCTTGCCCTCTGATGTTTTGCAGTGTTTTCTTTAAATATTTTAAAAGAAATCAAAATGGTAAAACCCAAACAAACAGTGACATGGAGCTTCTTGCTCTTTTGAATACTTTGGCTTTCAAATAGCAACAATTTCAATTGCTCCCCACCCTGGCAAAAGCCTTTTGTCCCTCTTAATTTAAATCTTTGAGAGGCATGGCATCAATTAGTGTAAAATCAGTTTTATTTCTAAAAGGTAGAAAAAATCTTTAAGTTCTTTCAGCATTATACATTATTCCCTTAGTACAAATACCTTCAATTTAATAATAGAGTAAGGAAGTCAGACTGCTGGTAGTGGAAGAATAATTTTGCTGCATGAAATGACTTCTCTTGTTCTGATCTTTTTATTTAGGGGTACTTCAATCTTTTAAAGAAGGAAGGATACTGGATGAGGTAGGTCTTTTATCTTGAGTGAAATGTCAAATAATCAAGTAATGCTGGTACACTGGTGGACTTACAGTTACCTCAGATATTGCCTAAATGTTCAATATATGGAATTTTAGCTCTGAAACCTGGGGTTCCAGTTTTACCAAATGCTAGGACCAAAAGCCACACTGGCTGTAGGCATTCATTGTCACTGAAGACATGATGAGTCCCTAATCTGTTTTTAACAGGTTATAGATATATTTGTATAAGTTTTCCTACTGATATTGATAGATTATGGCATAGAGCAACAGATCTGTTCTTTGCTTAAGGAAATCATGTTAGATAATTTCTATCAGATAAGACTTTACTGATAAGTTAATTATAGTCTGGGAGTGTGCTGCTTCTTTATCCAGTTTGCCAGGCTGCTGTACTGTTTGACTATAATTTGTTTCTTTAAAAATTGCCTCATGGGCTTTCATTACTCCAGCACTTCTCTTGGAAAGCCTTTTAATTTATTTTCTGCACACACACATAGATTTTAAATTCTGAAACCTCCCATCTTCCTGTTGTGATGCAGAACTTTGACAGGAAGGGGTTCTCAGTCTCTGCTTGTGTTTGTTGCAGGAGGACTTTGAGGTTCGAGGAGATGTGATCAATGGGAGGAACCATCAAGGCCCTAAGAGGGCCAGGCAGTCTCTGACTGAAAAGGTACAAACACACCAGGGCTGCAAACTCTGTCTTGGTGGCTGTGCCAGCTGAATATCTGGAACTTCATCCCATTTCTCTGCTGTTCTGTGCACACAGGGCTGTACAAATGAAGCATTTTTATCCATGCAAGGTGAGCTGTGTCACAGCAGATGCTCTGAAGTGACTCACTGAGCTGGGAGTGACTGCTCTCCTTTTATAACACAACACAGGGTTGGGGGTCTTTGTTCTTTGGTTATGGGGTTACAAAGAGCTTTGTGGAATAGGGATAACTTGGTACCAAGCCCTGGAAGTGCAGTGAAAAGGGCACATTAAGCATTGTCCTTTAGAAACCCCAGAGGAGCTTTGTTACCATGTTCCTTGCTTTTCAGATCTTTAAAGACTTTGAGATCTGCTGCTATGGACCCTTCACTGACATGACTACAGGTGTGTCTTAGTGGAGTGAAATGTTAACATAAAAAATATTGGGAGGGGAGGGGAACTGTGCATTCACCAGCAGTTTACATTTGACCTCTTCTTGGATCATTTTTTCCCTCTTTTCCTCTGGAACTTTTAAAATACCTTCTTGGGGGTAAATTGTAGGTAAAGAGCTTTATCCAGGTCTATCTCCAAATGGAATGGAAATGGTGTTCTCTTATATTTGGATGTCCTCAGACAACCCCCTGGCAATTTTTCTCTATTTCAAACCAGGCCTTTTATCTTGTTTATCTCTGATTCTCTAGCACTGAAGGAAAAGCATTAATGTCATGCTGTCTGGTAATTGCTGTTGATGCTCTTGAACACTTGTGTTGGAGCATTTTTTCTTCTGCCTTAGTAAACAGTTCCTGAGTATCCTTTTTCCAGCAGTTGACATCCTCAGTGTAGGCTCCTGTCTACAGGAGCAGGTGTTAGAAGTGAAACATGACTAAGCTAGAAGTTAATATACAAAGAAAAAACTGTGCAGGATAGTTTCATTTTTTACTTTTATAATTTAATACAATATATTCCATGTTTTGAAAACTTAAGCTATAATTTTCCTACTTAAAATATTTGTACCTGACTTCCCATTTTTGTGGCTTATTCAGCAGATACTTTCTGATTCAACCAATGTAACTTTATTTTTGGCTGGGTGAAATATCCTCCCATCTTTTGACATTTACAGTAATTGCTACAAAGGCTGCAGTGCTCTCACCTGCTGCAGTGATCCTCTGGTGTGGCTCTTATACTTGAGAGTTTTAATCTTCTTCACTGCCAATTCAACAAATTGGTGGAAATTAAGTACTTTGGCTACTTTTGTTAATGAGAGATAATCACAGTTCTGACTCCTGGGTTTTAATTTTCATTCCATGTCTTGCATCCTTATGACAAGAGGAGATAATTTGTGACTTTAAGTTTTGGGCATGTGCTCCTTTGCTTTTTCAGGGTTTGGTTGTGTGCAGACCTGAGTGAGGGGGGAGGGAAGAGGGAGCTGATGTTCCTTAGCAGGTTTGAAAGTGAAGGGACTTATTTACTGAGGCAAATCTTTCTTTCCAATTATGATGGTTTGTGGGAGCAAGCACAGGAGGGCCTAGAGAATAGTGTGATGTAAAACATTGCAGTGACTGACTGTTCTTGTGATTTCCTCAGAACATCTGGAGTGGATGGTGCAGCTTTGTGGTGCCTCGGTGGTGAAGCAGCCTGAGCAGTTCACACACACATCAGTGAGTGCTGCTGAGTGTTCCCTTCAGTCCCAGAGTGTGATGGGCACCATTCTGCAGCCCCCAGGGGTGTGCAGGGGTGTGCAGGGGTGTTCAGCAATGTGCAGGGGTGTTCAGGGGTGTGCAGGAACGTGCAGGGGTGTTCAGGGGTGTGCAGGAACGTTCAGGGGTGTTCAGCAATGTGCAGGGGTGTTCAGGGGTGTTCAGGAACGTTCAGGGGTGTTCAGGAA
>VZRZ01005243.1:23801-48079 GCA_013398175.1 Climacteris rufus
GTTGTGCTGGGTGCTGTGTGCTGTGTGCTGGGTGCTGTGTGCTTTGTGCTGGGTGCTGGGTGCTGTTTGCTGGGTTCCAGCAGGGCTGGGTGCTGGGTGCAGGATGCTGGGTGCTGAGTTCCAGCAGGACTGGGTGCTGTTTGCTGGGTGCTGGGTTCCAGCAGGGCTGGGTGCTGGGTGCTGTTTGCTGGGTGCTGTTTGCTGGGTGCTGGGTTCCAGCAGGGCTGGGTGCTCTTTGCTGGGTGCTGCTCTGCACAGCCCCACAGGGCGCACAGAGCCAGGACACCTCCCTGATTTATGCAGTGAGAGATTCAGAGGCCTGAGCCCTCCCTGCCCTGGCCCTGGGTGAGCTGACTGGAGGCTCGGGATGTTCCTGCTGAGTTGTGCTTCCCACCCGGGGAGGGGCAGCCACCAGCAATCCCTGTAAATGACATTAAAACCCTTTCCAGGTGGGGCTGCCCGTTCTCTCCTGGCTGAGCTGAGGCATTGCTGCCCCTGCTTTATGACTTCTCTTGTTTCTGCTTCTGGGTGGATAAGGAGCATTTCTGTGTCCAGGGAGAAGTGCCAGCCCCAGGCAGGGCCTGTCTGCCAGAGCAGCTCCTTTGCTGTGGGAGAAGCCTGGCAGGGGCTGGACTGGGCTGTAGGATGGTAGGGACCTGTTCAACAAAAGATCCCTTGCAATAACTTTATTCTGCTGCCTTTTCTGGGGGTGCCTTAAGTGGGCAATAGCGTCCCTCTTGAATCCTGTGAAGTTGGACCTATTTCAGTGTCTGACCTGCTCGTAGCACTGCTGAGCAGCAATGAGTCCAGGCACAGCTTTGTGCTGAAGTGCTTGGCTGTTTAAAATCCTCCCTCTGCATTTGGATCCACACGTGGTGTTGTTTCCTCGCACATCTGAAGACTCTCACAAGAGAACAGTGCATTCAGAGAGGCAATTAAAACTCTTGTGTGACTCATTACTGGAGTTAATGGTAAATCAAAGAAATACTCAGTATGTTCCTATAATTATTGCTGGTGATTTGTAGGATTGTTTTCATCTTGGGTCTGGTGTCAGTTTGATTTTGCTGATGTTGTGAATGAAAATCTGGTGCATGATCTGTGATTCTCCATCTGGGTAGGAAATGCCCAGGAACTCACCTGGCTCCCAGGGCAGGGGGCAGATCTGAGGCCCAGGGGTGAAGCTGCCACCCAGCCACTTGTGAACCCCAGCTCACATCAGTTGTTTGCTTGTTTATTTAATGCAAAGAGCACTTCTGCAAAGCAGTTCCTGCTTCTGCTGGGAAGCAAAGGCATTCCAAGCCCATCAGAGCCTTTCATGCTGACAATGCTGGTAGGATTTGGAAGGCAGCACTTATCTTCTCAGGCACATGGGGAGGGCATGTTCTGCAGACTGGGGCTTATTCGTGTCTCAAGTGCTACTGTAACCTCTCATTTAAAAAAAAAACAAAATCTTTTGGGAGGTGATTTACTGTAAAGTTCAGATTTTCAGCAGAACACCAAGTCTTTTTCCCTGAACAGGATGTGACACAATCGTAGCTTCATATCAGCTGCCAGGCTCTCCCTTGCTCATTGTTCACTTCATCCCTGCTGGATCACTGCAGCACTCAGCCCCTGGAGAGGCCTGGGTGGAATTCAAGGGAATCATCTGTTTTGGCACGGGCTCTGGATGTTTGGGTGACATCTGTGGATGTTTGGGTGACATCTCTGAGTGTTTGGGTGACATCTGTGGGTGTTTGGGTGATATCTCTGGATGTTTGGGTGACATCTTNCATTAGGGTGACATCTTTGGGTGTTTGGGTGACATCTTTGGATGTTTGGGTGACATCTTTGGGTGTTGGGTGACATCTGTGGATTTTTGGGTGACATCTATGGATGTTTGGGTGACATCTCTGGATGTTTGGGTGACATCTCNTTTTGGGTGATATCTTTGGGTGTTTGGGTGACATCTATGCATGTTAGGGTGACATCTATGGATGTTTGGGTGACATGCCTTAACCCAGCTGCAGAGGAACAATTCCAGTACTGAAGTGGAAGTCAAAAGGTTGCAGGAGAAACTCTTGATGGAAATTTTCATTTTTTTAAATGAGTTACAAGTCTGGTTATTGCAACCTTTGGTCTTACTGGATTTTTTTCTCTTCCCTGGTCAGTAGCTAATTCTTGTGTGAACAGCACAAAAGGAAGGCTGTGTTTAGTTGGATCAAGCTGTACAGAGAAACAGTTCTTCCCTTTTGGTCCCTGGGGGGATGCTGCCCTAGAGTAGGAGAGCTGGCAGCCCTGGAGCTGCTGGACAGTGCTACTGGTCAACAAAAAAAATGTTCAGGTACAGAGATCATCCTCCTGCCTCTGGAGAACCAGCTGTCCTGGCTCCCTGGGCTGTGCTCCCATCAGCACAGGATGCAGTCACTGCACTCCTCTGCAGTCCATCCTGCCAGCTCAGGATCCAGCAGCCTGGATCAGCTCAGGAAATCGGAGACTGTGCCCAAGCAACCTCTAAGTTCTCTTCCCTGTGAACCAGAAAGCCCAGAAACGTGAATGCTGCATCACTGCCAAAGCATCTCCCTGCAGGTGTGTGCAGTGTCCCTGTGTCCCTGCAACCCCAGGGGTTCCCAGCTGCCTGTGCAGACACAGCTGCACATCTGCCCAGCACCAGTGCAGTGCCCTGCAGAGGGGAGGCCTGGGGGGTCACTGGGATGCAGCAGAGACAGGCTGGTGCTGCAGGCTGGGGAGTCACACGTGTCTCACTCTGCCAGAGATCCTGCACGGGCTGAAGGGCAAGGCAGAGAGGGAAAGGCTGTGTGCTGCCAGTGAATCCTGCCCCAGTGCCATGTGGAGGCTGCACAGGAGCATTCCAGCTCCAGCTGGAGGCAGAGCATGGCACAGAGCACTCACTGCAGGGCTGCAGGGCTCCAGGGAGCTGTGCTGGGGCTGGCTTGCACCTTCCAGCCACGCCAGGCTCTGGAGCCCATCTGCTGCAAAGGTGAGAACAGGAAAAACCCCAAAGTGAAGACTGAGCCTCTCTTGGAGCTGGCAGAGCTGCTGCCAAGATCCTTTCCAAGCATTTAGCAGGCAGGATTGGACAAAGGGCAGACTGGTGCAAAGGGAATGCAGTGAAGCAGGGCAGCTATTTATACTCCTGGAGGGATGCTGGGTCAGCCATTTCCCACGAGCTCTTCATTCCTTTGTTCATTTTCCCCTGTGCATAAGAGCCTCTCCAGACACTTTCCTGGGAGGTGTGTGGACACTCTCCTCCCCTGCTTGCACTCACACATTTCTCACTCCTGGCTTGGAAGACTCTGATTCACTGAGGCTGTATTTCTGCTTAAGAAATCTCTTGCAGGAAAGTCATCAGTACTGGTGAGAGAAACACCTCGAGTAAGTTCAGAATGAGACAAACACAGATCAAAAGTTTAGAGGAAGAGAATCCTCACCATGAGCCAAGTACTGCCAGGCTGTCATCATGTCTGGAACTGAGTGTGGGTGAGGGAAAACATCACAGAATTTTCTGTAACCCCTGCTGATTGTGATTATTTGTCGTGGCAGGGAACTGCAGCCTTTCCTTGGCCTGCTGGACTGTGACACACAGAACTGCAGATCGTGGCAAAGCTGCCTTCCTGATGCTGCTTGGGGAGCCAGGTTTTACAGCTCATGCACCCAACCCTGTCTCCCATTAGGATGCCCTTTTTCCTTGCCAGATTTTGCCCTAGATTAGCAAATGAAGAAAACCTATTTTTCCTTGTCCCAGGGAGAAAACTCAGTGCCACAAAAGGCTCAGACTGCAGCTGCTCAGTGTATCATGCAGGCTTCTGTACCCACTCCTCAAGAACAGACAAGCACGGAAATATTAATTTTAACTTTTAAATTATGAATTCATTTTAATTTCTGTATGATCAGTGAGTTTGAGAGAGATTTGTGTGGTGAGTCTTGCAGCTCATATTTCTCTGGGGAGTTGCAGAGAAGGGGGAAAGGAGAGTGCATTGTGTGTACCCTGAGCCAAGCCCTGCATCTGTGGGAGGGTGTGCTGGCAATACTAATCACAGCTCTGCTGGCAGAGCCCTGCACACAAACCTCGGGGTGATGGGAGCAGCTCATTAATTTGCTGATCACCCTGCAGCTTTCTAGAAAGCACTGACCCCTTCTTAATCCTAATTTGACTCTGGCACCCAGACTACAAGGGTTGCAGTTTTCCCTGCCCCAGTCCCACAGCAAGGGCAGTGCTTTCTGCTGTGATGCAGGAGAGCCAAGGAGCTGGGAATCTGCCTGGCTGTGGGGAAACACAGGGCAAACACGGCCTTATCCCTGACCTGTGGAGCATTCTTTAACTCTCCACAGCTAGGGAGGATTGTAAGAAAGCAGCCCAAGGCTGTGTGCTGCTCTCAGGGGAGCACTGCCCACGACTCAGTGTCACACCAGGGCCAGGGGGACTCCTGGGGCAAGGTGCTCCAAGCCCAGCCCTGCTGCCTTCCCTGGGCAAAATTCCACTTGGGAAGGGTCCCCCAGGGGCCCTGCAGAGGCTGCTGCACCCCCTGCTCACAGCCACCCTCACTCCCAGCAGCAGCAGTGACACTCAGGCTCCACTGTCATTTCAGAGCACCGGGCTGGGCTTGGTCCACTCCCTCGCTGTGAACAAGCTCAGTCAAAAAGAAGGAGGGAATTGCATCTGTCTTGCACATAACTGTCTTTCCTAATGATGGCCTTCGTGCCTCCCCACCTTCCTGTGGGGATAAATCAGGGGCCAAGAACACATTGATGCAACACAGGCAAGAGCAAGGACTCAGGGAGGAGTTTTTGTTCATGGAGCCTCTCCAGGCCAGGGCCTGGCATGAAGTCATCTGCCAGAAAAAACATGTTTAATTACCTGCATTAATATTCAGGTCCTGAAGCCCTCAGCATTTGTATTTATTCATTTATATAAATGAAACAAGCAGTGCTGCTGACAGCCTGCTCCCTCGAGGCTCTTTCTGAGAGAAGCATTTGCCATTTTGCATGCATACATTTCAATTGATTCCAGTGGGTTGATTGATTAAATGAAATAAGATGATTAATTGACAGTTGTAGAAAATCAGCCAGGGTCAGAGTAAACACATGGAAATGACACTTGGTTCACTTTCTGTTCAATTTTACCTTGGATCAGTGGTTCTTTGTCATTTCTTACATTGGGGGTTGAGCACTTGATGGGAAGAGGGCGCTGATGTAAGAGAGGAAAGAACTTTATGACAGAGGCAGGCACTGGTCACTGAAAAACAAAGCAGAGCCATTGCCAGGTGCCCCAGTGTCCCCTCTGTGCTTCTGGCCTCAGATCCACGCTGAGCTGGGCAGGGCTGCCTGCCTTTATCTGTTTCTGTGAAAGGTTCATGGCCAGAGCTGGGAGCAGTGCTGGGTGCTGGCTCTTGGTCTCTTCCCACCCAGAAACCTCCAGAACCTGCAGCCCCACCCTGCAGGACCAGCACCCAGCCGAGCCCCCTGCAGCACCTGCAGCTCAAACCCTGCTCCTCAGCGGGCACCAAGGGGGTTAAACTGTGCTGACCATCCCCATCCTGGGCCTGGCAGCTGCCCCGGGCTCTCTGTGCTGCCCACATTCCCCAGGAAAGCCCTGCCTGCCCAGGGATGCAGCCAGGAGTGCCCCAGGAGCCCCTGGAAAGGATTGTCTGGGTAGGAACCTCAGGCTGGTTTTGTCTGCAGAGCTTTCTGCCTGGTTTACCTTTCTGAAAGAGAACCGGCATTTTTAACGAAAATGGCAAATTACTGCTGGCTAATTAGAGACCTTCAACCCAGAATGAAGTCCTAGGGTAGGGCAGGTGGGAAGGGAAAAGCTGGAGAGGCTGCACAGAGCAAACATTGAGTGCCAGCCACGAACCAAGGGGGTGGAGATGGAGCAGTGGGGCAGGGGGGAGATGGAGCAGTGGGGCAGGGGGGAGATGGAGCAGTGGGGCAGGTGGAAACAGGCACGGAAAGCACCTCTGGGGTGCTTTAAAGGATAAATCCATGGCCCTGCAATGGTCAGCAGCACTCAGGAAAAAGCTGCCTGTTTTGGAGCTGAAAACCCTCTGTGCCACACTCTGTCCCACTCTGTGCCACTCTGTCCCACTCTGTCCCACTCTGCGCCACTCTGTCCCACTCTGTCCCACTCTGCGCCACTCTGTCCCACTCTGTCCCACTCTGCGCCACTCTGTCCCACTCTGTCCCACTCTGCGCCACTCTGTCCCACTCTGTCCCACTCTGCGCCACTCTGTCCCACTCTGTCCCACTCTGCGCCACTCTGTCCCACTCTGTCCCACTCTGCGCCACTCTGTCCCACTCTGTGTGCTGCCTGGGCAAACAATTCCCACATCCTTGCTCTCCTTCCCCATCACAGCCTGACTGACACTAATGGACAACTCACTGATGCACAGGGCTGTTCCTGATGGCTCCACAGGTGCTCCCTTCCCTTCTCCTCTCCTCTCCTCTCCTCTCCTCTCTCTCCTCTCCTCATCTGGCTGGTTGAACAATTCCCTTGGGGTGGGTTCAGTGCTGCCAGTGAACCAGAAACTGGGAGAGGCCAGGAGGAAGTGCCAGGGCTCAGCTCTGTGCTGCTGTGAGGAAGGCTGAGCAGCCCTGCTGCCTGGGAAGGTTTGATCAGGGCCACTCTGTGCAAGGCCACTCAGGCCTCTTTGTCTTTGAGTGGAGGTGGAAGCCCTGCTAGAGCTGAGCTCTTCATTTGTGCACTGTCAGTACAGAGGCCATTAAGGTGTTGCCCACATCTGATTCAAAATTCTGCACAAAGCAAAAAGCATTTCCAGTTGGGGAACAACATTTCACTCCTGCCTGTAAATATGACGCAAGGGAGATGTGTTTTCCTGGCAGGAAAAGAGGATGGCTGGTTAGTTGCTTGCTTTGCTGACTGTTTGAATTAAATTAGAGGATGAGGAGCTCAGGTATCCCCCTGGGAGCTGCTCAGCCTGGCCCAGAGCCTGCAGAGCACATCCCTGCCCTGGCTCAGAGGGGACCAGGGGCTGGTTGGCTCTGCTCCCCTTGGGGTCTCATCTGCTGGGGGCTCTGGGGTTTCTCTCACACTTGGCACCCGTGTGGGGATCACTTTCAAATTTGCTGCCATCAGCAAGTCCAAACAGAGGTTGATGATGTTGGAACAGCCTCTGCCTGAGTGTGTTTAATGCAAACATTCACTGAGCAGAATAGATCATGCACTCACCTCAAAACTGTCCAGGTATTGTAACAATTGGACCAATAAAATCAAACTGACAGTAATGCAGGTACCCAGAGGTATAGGGGTAGCTGCCATTACTAAAAAATACATTATTAAATAATAACACTTGGAGATTGGAAGGTCAAATCTGAACAAAAATCAAGAGGCTGATGGCTTTGGAGCAAATGATCTCATTTCATTCCTGGAAGGGCAGAAGTCTAAACAGTCTGGCAGTGGATATAAACATTTCAAAATATACTGAAGAAAGATGCATTCTAACACTGAAAGAACAGCATGGTTAAAACCACCAGATCTGCAGTGAAGAGCTACATGGGTGCTGTCAGAGGGACAACTTACATGTGTCATTATCACTATATATATATATATATACACACATACACATATCAAACATTCAGTGCACCCCTGTTGCTGCAGTAGCAGCACAATTTGGCAGCCAGCAGCAGCAGGAGACTGGGAAGCTGCTGGATTTATGTAGAGCCAGGCTAAACAACTGGAGAGAGCACTGGGGGTACCCCAGGGCACACTCTGGGGCCATCCTGGAGGAGCAGCATGTTTGGGATCCCACAGGGGATGTTTGGAACAGCAATACCCCAGTGCTTATCCCAGCACTGGGAAAGCCCTGTGGAGGTGGCACAAAACCCTTCTGGTGCAGGTAACTTCCTCAGCACCCAGGGACCATCCTGAGTAACCCAGAGTGAGCACTGGGCCCTGCCTGAGCAACCAGAACCTGCACATCAAGCAACCCACACCCTGAACAGGACAGGTTTCCCTTCCAGACACTTGGAGAGTCTCTGATGGGAGCTTCACTTCACTGTCAGGAAGCAAAAAGAGATTTTCCCTTCCCACAGATGTTGGGTGCTGTGTCCCTTCCCTTTAACCCAACAGGACCCTGACTCAGGGCCCAATCTGGAAAACTTTATGTCCCTACTGCAGTTCTTGGCCTTGACAGTATAATGGAACAGAAGAAATGAACTCTTAGCTGCTTTTCATTTCTATTTGATCACCCATTCTCCTTCCTTTTCCCTTGGGTCCTCTCATTGTTAATCTGACAGGTCATGGAACTTTATTAAAATAACACACCAGGAAGATGTTATTAATTATTAATAAAGGTTTCATCTATTCCTTTTCAATAATTTAAGTTCATTATAGCCAATGCTATTACATTAAACACCAGATCAGTTAGTACAGATGGGATTGCTGACAGGGAATTGTCACTGTAATGTTATCCTGACTTGGAAGGTGTCCCTTCATTAACACTCAAAGCCCAACCTGGAATCATAACAGGTTTTTTCTTGCCATCTCACATATACTGATTGTCTCTCATTAGCAGCCTTACTGAAGGACAATTAAGAGTTGGTGACCCCCAGGCTCCCAGAGCTTCCTTGGGCCCTCGTGGTGGCTCAGGAGATCTCTGAGCCCCTGCCCTGCCCCTACCTGTCCCAACATTGCCCCACTCTCAGGGCATCAGCCACTGCTGCTCCACCCCCAGAGCCTGTGCCCTGTGCTGGGGCTGCAGGGAGTGGGGCTGGGAGAGGCTGAACGAGTCCCCACCCCTGGGAGCAGAGCAATTTCTGGTGTGACCAGAGCAATTCCTGGTGTGACCAGAGCAATTCCTGGTGTGACCAGGCTGGAGGGGCTGTGTGTCCCCAGCAGAGCTGCTCAGGGCACCCCATGGCCTGGCAGTGCTTTTCTTGCAGGACACCTGCACTGGCAGTGTTGCTCATTCATTTTTCTGCAGGCATTAATTAGGAACCTCAAGTCCTCCTCACTTGCTGCATCTTTCATGGGTCAGTTCCATTCCTTCCACCTGCTTGGTTTGTTTCTCTCTCTGCTGTTCTGACCCATCTGCCCGAGCCAGGGAGGCTCCAGGGCTGGGGCTCTGCAGCAGCTGCTCCTCCAGCCCTGCCTGGGAGCCCAGGTTTGCACCCTGCCAGGACAGGCACAGCGTGGGGAGGAGCAGGGATTGCACAGCACAGGCCAGAGGTGCCTCTCCCAGCCCAGCACTCCCAGCTGCCCAAGGGTTGCCCAGGCTGGAACTGTGCTCTGCACAGGGCTGGATGCTGTGTGCCTGCCCTGCAGCAGCAGCAGGCACCGAGCTGGGGCCCAGCAGCATTTTCTGGGGCTGCAGCTCTCAGAATGCCACACCCTGGGAGCCCCAAGTGCCATTGCTGGGTTACCTGGTGCCTTTGAACAGAAACTCTGGCGCTGGGCAGTGAGGGCTCCATCCCACACACAGGTGTACCACTGCTTTCTTGTAATCCCAAACTACCTGCCAGTAACTTCAGCAGGTTCTTTGGAGCTCTTCCCATGCTGAAAAGAGGAAAATCCCAACATTTTCATTGACTGCTTTTCTATCTACTCCCTTATTTTTATACAAGACTCCCAAATTGCTCCAGCAGGCTCCGGCTTGGTTTGGAGGAGAAGGGACCCAACAATGGGTTTATCTGGTCTGTTCTGTGGCCGTGGTTCTCCTTTCCTGCTTCAGAGATATTTTTTCTTTCTTTGCCTTTTCTATTCTTCTTTTGATTTTGCTTCCTGTTTTGTCTTGTTTATTCCTCTGTAGAGGAGGAGAGTGAGGGAGAGGAACTCCTTTGAAAAGTCAGATTAAATGAACTACTGTGGGAGCCCAAACATTCTTTATAGACAAGAAAGCTGGTGGAGAAGCAAGTGCCAGAATATTAAGCTGCTTGCTGAGTTGTGGCTGCAGAGAGCAGCCTTGGAGTCCTCTGAGGAGGGGCAGAGAAGGGGACAGGGACACTGGTTTGCCCAGAATTCAATCCCACTCTGAAGCCACAAGCCCAAGCCTTCAAAGAAGGCTCAAACAGTCCATGTGGGACAGATGCACACTTTGGGTTCAGCTCAGCTGTGGCAGCATCTCCAGTTTGGCTTTCATTAGCTCCTCATGGGCTGCACATTTCCAACTCTACCCTGGGCAGGTCTGCAGCTGAGTCTGGTCCTGCTCACTCTGGCAGAATGCACATTTTTGGCTGCTATAGGTTTTTATTTTTTGTCCTTTTTTCCTGTTCTAGAAGCAGCTGGGCACAAATTACTGTCATAATATCATTATTTTCATACCATAGGCTTCCAGCTAGTCAGAGCTGTGCTGAGGGTGGTGGAGAGAAATGACATTTCCCTCCAGCACAGAAAATAAATTAACAAAACCAGAACAAGAAATGTCCAAGAAAGCTCCCATCCTTTTTGTGTAACCCCAAACACCAGCTGCTTTCCTGGCACTGCAGTGCTGGGTGCTGGATGTGTGTGAGGTGTCCCCTGGCTGTGCAAAGCAGAGGGCAGAGCATGGAGAATGCAGCTGCCTCTTCACAGGGACAATCTGGGGTTCCATGTCCTGCTTCCCTTACTGGGAGGGGGCAGGGGAGATGCCCCTGGCTGGAACTACCCCTGTTCAGGAAGGCCAGTACCGAGCTGCAAGCCTCAGTCAGCTCCCCAGTCCTGCTCTCCCAGCACTGTGCCCCAGCACAGCACAGACACAGCTCCCCAGTCCTGCTCTCCCTGCTCTCCCTGCACTGTGCCCCAGCACAGCACAGAAACAGCTCCCCAGTCCTGCTCTCCCTGCTCTCCCAGCACTGGCAGCCAGCACTGTGCCCCAGCACAGCACAGAAACAGCCCCCCAGTCCTGCTCTCCCTGCACTGTGCCCCAGCACAGCACAGAAACAGCTCCCTGCCCTCAAACAGGCGGTGCTGAGGCTCCCACAGCTCCCTTAGCTGTGCCTTGGGAGGTTGAGTGTGATGTGCTGCAGCAGCACTGCAGCAATGCAGAGGTAAAAGTCCTCAGGGAGGGAGTGCTGCCCTGTGCAGCCCCTCAGGAACGAAGGATTTGCTTGTGGGGTGAGCTAACAAGTTCATACAGAGCCACGGGGAGTTTAAACTAACCAGTGACCCAGAAACTGCTTTTGTAGAGTCTGCCACATTGAATTTAAAAGCCTAAAAGATGCTAGAGCACAGTAAAAGGCAATGTGCTGGCCCAACACTGCTGTGCACACGTGGAAAGGAGACACAGTGTGACACAAGGATGGTGAGAATGACTGCAAACTGGTTATGAGGAGTGGGCAATGACCCTGAGTCTGCTGTCCAGGAAGGGATCTGGTTTTGTTCAACAATGGCTCTGGGGACCCTAGAGAGTGACTAAAAGCATCATGATGCTGAGGGTTGTTCTTGACATCCTGCCTTGCTCAGTTCCTCCTCCTCCCAGGCTGCAGATGGGCATTGTCCTGCTCCTGCAACCTGCACAGAGCACAAGTGCCCAGACACTGATGGAGCTTTTCTTGTCCTGGGCACTCAGCAGCTCCAATTCCCCAAAAAGCCTTCCCCATGCAGCTGCAGCCTGACCTGGGTGTGAGAGCAGACACAAAACATTGAGTGAAAAGCTATTACCATGAGACAATAAGGCATGAGGCAGAGGCAGCTCATGTTGCCTCAGACTGCTGGATCAGGCATAGACAACCTGCAAATGCTCCACAGTATTTAAGGACTTGGGATGGAGGGAGAGGTTATTCAAGGCAGGTGTTTCAGCTCCAAAATGAATACATGCAGATAAGTCCTCTGGGTTTTGCACTGAAGGGTTTCAAGAGCTAGAGAGAGACACATCAGGACACAAAGAGAAGTTGGGCAGTGAGAGATTTTGAGAGGATGTGTGGTTTGACTTACTGAAAATAAACACAGTCAAGGACTATGAATTTTCCAATGATATTTATTTGTTTCCTGTAGCCCACAGACACAGTTGGACCTGGCACTGGAGCAGATTCTTTTTTCCATGAAGTGTCCATGTGCCATGAAGCCCAGGCTAATACTGTCATCAAAGGCATTCAGAGAGGGCAGCAGCAGAAGCAATGGCAGATGCTGGGAGGAGGCTGCACAGCAAGGCACAGGGCAGGGAGCACCTCCCCTCCCACTGCCATAGCAGAGGCAGGCTGCAGATATGCATAAAGTCATTTTTCTCATCTATACCAGACAAACACAGCACCATGCAACACAGTGTGCAGCTGGAAGTGGGTGGAGAGCAGGGTGGGGATGTTGTTGCAGTCACTGGTGGGAGCCATGGGCCCTGCCAGCAGCAGGGGCTCCGGGCAGGGGCAGCAGCTCACACAAAGCTCCCCAGGGGCGTTTGCTTGCTGAAGGGAACCACGATTCTCAGGATGCATCTGCTGGGATAGACCTCTCCCTTGGAGCCAGATCCACTTGGCTGCACTTCAAATGCAGTTCAGGTATCTCCAATCCCGTGGAAAGAGACGTCTGTCTGTGTTCTTTGCAGGAGGTGGACTATCGAGGTGTCTCACCAGGTTAAGGCTCCTTTCCAGGGTGCCTGCCCTCCCAGCTCTGGCCTGGACCTGCACTTGCCACGGCACTTGCTGTCCAACCTGGCTGAGGGCAGCAACACCTCAAACATCATTTCTCTTTTAAAGGAGGAGTGGAAAAATACCTTCTCCTGATGGCATTCTGCTGCTTGCAACGCCCCCTCCTCCCTGCAGCCCAGGTCCCACGCAGCCCCCAGCCCTCACTGTGTGCCCTGCACAGCTGCACACAGGCAGGGCCTGGGCCGTGGGTACGGGAGGGTGGCACACGCAAGCATCGCTCCCTTTTGCTTTGTTTCACCCCGTCACAGACCTGCCAGCACCCCAATACTCCTCTGCCAAGTGGTTCCTTCAGCCCAAGCAATCTGCACAGCAGCAGCCAGCCCAGAAGTCTCCACAGAGCAGGGCGACTCGTGCAGCCCTGCTGGCAGCTGGCACCTTTGCTCAGCCCCGGAGGCTGAGGAGAAGGCTTTGGCAGGGCAGGCTGGCCGGGCAGCCAGCGCCGCGCCCTTGTCTCGGCCAGTCCCTGTACAGATGGACAGCACGCACGCCGTATTTACAGCCCGGCCCTCACATGATGGAGCAGCTCTTGGCTCGGTCTTTCCTGATCTCTGTGTCACTGAGCAGCTCAGTCCTGGCGGGCAGCTGGGACACCCGCTTCAGCCCCCGCTTGGAACCGCTGCGCTTCAGGTTCTTGTGAGCGCGGCTGAGCGAGGCCAGCGTGGTCACATGGAACACGTCCCGCACGCTGTTCTCCGACGCCTTGGACGAGCACTCTGCGTAGGCCACGGCCCCGATCTGCCGGGCCAGAGCGCTGCCCTGCAGGCCAGACACAGCGGGAGGAACAGGGAGCGGGGTTAGGCAGGGTTCAGCTGCTCTCCGAGGAGCACCTCGCCCCCGGCCGGCAGAGCGGGGGGCACCGCTGGCACCCAGGGGTTCCTCGGTGCCTGGGAGAGCAGGGCAAGGCTCTGGGAGAGCCCCGGGGTGAGGGCAGCCCCCTGAGCAGGCAGTGCTGGGCCCTGGCTCTCTGGCACTCTCTCATTCATTCACACATTCACACTCGTTCTCCTGCAACTGAGACACCCGGGCAGCCCCCCTCACCTGGACACTCACCCGGGCTGCACAACACGGAGCCAGGCACAGCAGCTCAGAGCACAGCTGCCCCTGCACCACAGAGCCTGGTCTGGCACCAGCCTGGAGACACTGCTGGGTCCACTGGAGCCCCTCAGAGCCCAGCTGTGGCTTCCTCCCCCCTGCAGTTTTGCCCCACCACAGAACCCGAGCAGAAGTCACTGGGAGCAGAAAGAGCTGCACTGGACTGGGAGATGCAGAAGGACAATACTCCCCTTTAGCCAGTCCAGCTTGTCAAATCAGGCATTTCCACCTGTTTGAGGAATGGCTTTTTGACTACTAACCAGGCTGGACTACTAACCTGACTTATTCCTGATGGCTGCCCAGCAGAGCATCAGCAATAAGTCAGGGTCTGCCAGGGCTGGGGACAAGAGAGCTGCAAACACGAGGAGCTCTGAGCCCCTGAGCCACAACCAAACCAACTGCAGGCCAAGCCCTGGGGACAGGGGCTCACAGAGCACACACCCCTCTCCTCCCTGAGCCCTGGGGCTCACAGAGCACACACCCCTCTCCTCCCTGGCCCTGGGGACAGGGGCTCACAGAGCACACCCCTCTCCTCCCTGAGCCCTGGGACTCACAGAGCACATCCCTCTCCTCCCTGGCCCTGGGGACAGGGGCTCACGCCTTGGGCAGTGCCCAAACTCACCTGCTCGTGTGTGACAGGGATGAGGCGCTGCTTGGAGAGCTCTCTCAGGGTGTTCAGGTCTGTCCTCATGTCCAGCTTGCAGCCCACCAGCACGATCTTGGCGTTGGGGCAGAACTCCTGCGTCTCCCCTTGCCACTGCAGAGGGAACAAGGGGCTCTGGGGTGCATGGCTTTCCCAAACAGGGTGTCACAACGGTTCAGACACTGATTAGATACCAGGGCTCTTTAATGACTGCCACAGGCAGGGAAGGGAATGGCCAGAGTACCTCTGGGACAGCTTTATGCTGGCTTGTTCCAGACTATGCCCTGCAAAGCTGCCTGATCCAAGCAGCTGCCCCCTGTGCAAGGCCATGGGAGGCCAGTCCTGGCTGTGGAAAAATAATGACCACACAGTCTGGTGCTCAGCCCTGGGACCCCAAGGATCCACACAGTGGGGAGCTCTTTGCACACTCACACACTTTCTTTCACATGTTAAAGACATTATGATATTCAGAGCATAGCAAAAGCCAGGGAAATGAAGAGTTGAAGCAATGGAAGGAGAAGGCCAGGGCAAACATCCATGTCCTTCAAAGAAATGGCTCCTTTCAGAGCTCCCAGAAGGAATGCCTGGTGTCAGCTGTGTCTGCAGCAGTAAATAAATCCATCACCTGTGACCTCCCCCGGGGAGACCTGCACAGCCCCAGCAGCATGTCAATGCCCCAGTTACTTATCTAGTGGTGCTGCAGTAGAAAGCAGATAATAAATAGAGATTACCCCCAGCTGAAGTTGTCACTTGAAATTAGCAGTTTCCTGCTATGCTAACTGGTGGTGAAGCATATACCCAGGGCAATTAGAAGCAGAAAGAAAAACAAACCACAGCCAAGCCACCAAGCCCAGTGTCCACAACCTGGTGGGGAAGTGCCAAGAATGATCCAAATTTCATTCAACCAAGATCAGACCAAAACAACTGCAGAATGTGAAAAATCTGATTTTCCACCAGGAGATTGTCTCAGGTATCTTCAGGTATCTGCCTGGCAAGGACATTTGTTCCCCAGGACTGAGGCACCCCCAGCCCTGGGCAGCCTGCTGGAGATGATGGTGCTGCAGCCACAGAGCACCAAGGGCCAACACAGCCTCACAATGAACAGATCCCGTTCTTCTGGAGCTGGAATTCAAGCACCCTCATTCATGTGAAGGGTTTGAGCTACAAGGCCTGTTCACACTTGGCAGAGGTCACAGCTGCCTGTAGGAACACAGGGCTCCCTGGTGTATGGGGAGAGCTGTGCCCCTCTCCCTGCACAAATGACACCCCTGGGAGCCCAGGACCTGCTGTGCTATCTCCACTTGTCAGAACTCCATGAAAACTTGCTCTGTATCAAAGGCAGAGCTGCTTGCTTGCACTCCCTCAGATGGCTCTGCCCCTGTACATGCTGTACAGCAGCCCAGGCATCAGAAGGGCAGCAACAATAAAGATTTCCTCTGCTGAATTTTTGCCTGAGGCTTGAACAGGAAATATTATTTTCCTTATTTGCTTGATATCACAGGCTAAACCCCATTTCAACTTCACGGTGTATTAGGAATTTTCCTCACTTCCATAAGGCTGTGAGCCTGCACCAAAGGAAACAAGGCATCTACTCAGAGGCACTTAAGAAATCCTCTGGGATTCAGGGTTTATTTTAAGTTACCATATCAAAAAGACATTGCCTAACAGCACTCAAAGCATCTGTGAGTCTGTACAGGGAAAGCCATGCACCGAGCAGGGTGGACACACATGAAGAGAGTGTGCAGAGAGACATAAATAACTCCCAACCCCAGCTAATTATGGAGGGGTTTGTATCTCATTAAGGTATAAGTGATTCACTTGCATTATTATTCTGCTGACTCCCAAGCTGAGCAGTGAATTCTTTCAGTCCACATGAAACACCCTCCCTCCACCCAGCCTGCTTGGTACCCGGGACCTGCTCTGGGAGCCAACACTGAGCCATTGACCAATTTATCTGAAGGGTCTTTGTCCCCTCAGCAGGACACTCCTGAGACAAAGACCCACTTCTCAGCCCTCCCAGCAGCTGAGTAAGAGGCACTTGCTTCAGCACAACATTTGGCAAAATGTGGAGAGGCCGAGAGGGCAGGCAGCACAATGTGACACGTTCAGGCCCTGGCCATTCCAGCCCTTGGAGCCTGGGGCTCTCTGAGGAGAAGAGCCACGGGCACCACTGCTCTGTGCTGCTTTTCATGCCTCAGTGTCTCAGAGAGTGGCACACACGAGCTGCCAGCCAAGGCTCCCCCCAGGACAGGATGCAGCTGCCAGAGGCTTTCCTGCACAGCAGAACCACAGCTCCCTGAATTTCATGGAAGGCAGCAGGGCACAGCCAGGACCAAGGGTTGTGATCGACCACTTACCCTCTCTCCTCTGAGCAGCATTCTGAGCTGCTGGGCTGCACTCTGTCTCAGAGGAAAGCCTTGTGTGGGACCTTCTCCCCAGAGTGACCCACTGGAGACCAGCCAGTGGTGCTCCCCAGCAGACCCCAGCCCCGTGGGGCTCTCCAGGACCTGCCAGCTGCAATAGCAGCTTTGCTGGAAGGCACTGAGCTGCAGGTAGGAAACTCAGCTGCTCCCACAGAGCACGGCCACTCAGCTCTGCCGGGGCAGGCTCAGGGCCCTGCCTGCTCCCCAGGCCAGTGGCATTGTGCCATCTCCTCTTATTAATTCATGGCCTTGAAACTCAGTGCCACAGCTCGTTATTTTTCTTGACAAGCTATAGAGAACTGATTGCTGTCTTTTTTTACTATGCAGATGCTGAACTGAGGGGAGAGCCAAAAAACTGAGCACTCTGCTTGCTTGGAAACAGGCACAAGGGGCCAATTCTCAGCTGCTGCAGGCAATCCACAGTCACTGGTGGTTCTGCTAACACAGATCCATTTTTCATTAAGACCTTGCAAGGTATTGTGTAACAAATGCCCTACATTTCTCTCTGTCCCCACATTTGTATGTGTGAACACAGACAGACCCCACACACATGCTGCAAGCTACCATGGGCTTCCCCATTCACCGGCTGCTTTCAAATGGAAATACCTTGCATTCTGCACAGACCGAGCAGAGCAGCCGACCCTGAGCACACAAACTGCAGCCAAGGCCTGTCCCCAGGGCCAGAGCTGTGCTGCCTGCTGCCTGCTGCCAGCCTCGGGGCACAGGGACCCCGGGGGGCTGCACAAGCTGCTGCAGAGCAGCCCAGAGGGGCACTCACCTTCTTGAGCACGCTGTCCAGGGTCTCGGGGCGGCTGATGTCGAAGCAGATGAGCACGGCGTCCGAGTCGGGGTAGGCCAGGGGCCGCACGTTGTCGTAGTAGGCTGAGCCTGCAGGGAGGGGAGCAGGGCAGTGAGCAGATCCCAGCCCCCTGACTGAGACCCTCGGCCCTCTCTCTGAGATCTTTAACTCCAGTAGGAGCTGGAGGCACTGCCACCTCATGCAGACTGCCCTGCTGAAGGCAAAGACATCAGCCAAAGATTTTGACCAGTGACCAGGCACCATGAGGGTCAGCAGAGTTCAATTTGCAGAGGATTTGGTTCCTTTGCTTAGGCACGGAAGTCAGAGGTTTTGCCCTTGTTTTCTTACATTTAGCCCTTTATAGAGTGAAAAAGCAAGTTTTGCATCCCTCTCCCTCCCTCATGAGCAGCTTCATGCTCACATCTGGCAAGGCTTCCCAGGGCTGAGCTGCTGGGGATGCTGCTCACGCAGGAAGGAGCTGGGCAGGGCTGCAGAGGCACAGCACTCGCCTGGATTCCATCACTTGTCATGCCAGTGCTGCACCACTGACAGTGGAACGCTGTGCCTGAGAGGAGACAGGGAATGCTACTGCTATTTTTTATCCTCTCTTGCTGTCTTTATACAGGAGAGCTTGCTCACATAGATTGTGAGACTTTATGACAGGTAAAAATGAATTGCCTTTTTTCTGGATTTGTGCTGGGAAAAGGAGTCAGACAGATTCTTTTTGGTACCTAAAGGAAGTGACAGGATTTGGTGAACAAGCTGTAAATGGAAGGGGATGATTCTGCATTCTGCAGGAATCCTGTGAGCAGGCAAAGAGCCCAGCCTGAGTCCTGCACAGCTTCTACACACATGTGCATGCACACACCTTCAGTGCAAATTTCAGGCATTAAAGTCATTGTCCCATAGTGTTTTTGTCCACACTGCATTCTGTTGGTGAGTGCAGATACCTCAGCAAACAGTCACGGAGCAATCAGCTCACTGCTACTTAAAAGCACGTTTTTGGCTTTATATTGCAAAGACAAATGACTTAAACTTCCTGGAGGGATGAGCAGCAGATGTTTATTTATGAAAAGAGGAAGCAGAGACACCAGAGTCCTTGTTGAATCTGCCTCCTCCACAGGCAGCATCGCCCACCCCAGGCCGAGGGAGCCAGATGTGCTTCCTGCTGCAGCCCCTTGGGACGGCCAGACCCAGCACTTTCCCACCTCGGAGGAGGGTGCAGCCCAGGTGTCAGGTGGCTCCTCCATGAAGTTCAGCACCTGATGAATTATGGATGATGGTGGCTTAAGTTCCCGGGAGGATGGAAATGTGCCTGGGCTGAGCATGACAGGGGAATGGGCTGATTCTCCCCAGGAGCTGCAAGCTCAGGCCCTGCCTGCCCAGGGGCTCCCACTGAGGTACAGCAGAGTGGGGCACAGTCCCCCAGCACAGCACTGCACACCCGGTGCTCTGCAGACACCCCAGAGCCCTCTGCAAGACCAAGCCTGGGGAGCAGAGCCTGACTCTCCTGCCTCTGCCCAGAGCCCACATGGGGCAGGCTGAGGGCTGTGTGGAGCCTTCCCAAACCCTGCCCAGTGCCAGAGACTGCCCAGCCACCCTCTCAGAGCACAGTACCAACACCCCCCACCCGCAGCAGGGCTCTGGGGCTCTGAGCATCCCAGCCCCTGCCAGCCCCACGCAGCCAGGGGAAGGTGCCCTGGATTCCATGTGCAGTTGGGATTTCCAGGAGCACTGGCTACAGGTGCCTGCAGCTCTTCCAGCCAGCCCACGGGAGCAAGGAGCCTCCTCACACAGGCACCCTCCATCCAGCAACCCACCCTACAAAGTCAGTGTACTGCAGAGCCATGATCTGCTCTGCAAGGGGCTCCTGCAGTCCTGGCTTGACACAGAGCTGAGCACTGCCAAGACCCAAATTTCTCAGCCTGCTCACCCTGGGGAGGGAGGGGTCTCTGTCCCTGCAAGGCCCTGGCAAGGGAAGCAGCGATCAGCACAGCACAACCAGAGCCCGAGCTCTGCAGAGCCCAGCCCTCTCCCGAGAGGGAAAGTCACGTTCCCTGATGGAAGGGAGCCAGTCCCTGTGGCACCTCGGGGAGCCAGGGCCAGCCAGCGTCCCGGGCCCAGAGCTCTGCGGGCTCCTCTCGGGCTCCGAGCTCCATCCAACACCGGCCAGAGGCGCTCGGCACGGCGGCGCAGGGAGCGGCTCCCCGGGCACAGCAGCACCGGGCTGCCCTCCCTGGGGACTCTGCGGGCTCACGGATGCCATGGCAGCTCCTCTGCTGACCCAGACGCCGGAACCAGCCCGGTGCTCGATGCGAGCCCTGCCCTCTGCCCCCGCTGCCGAGGGGAGCTTCCCACGCACACCGCACATCCTCTCCTGCAGCTTCGCTCTTTTACATAAACACTTCACATCAATCTACCCCCTCCCAGCCTAGGAATGCTCCTTTTGTAGGGGTGGTTTTAGCTCGTTCGGCACAGACATTGCCACGGCAAACTGTATCATAGCAACCCGCTGCTCCTCGGCAGCCAGGCAGCCCCTCAGCGCTGCTGCAGCCCCCAGCATCCCACAGGACCCGCCCGTCTCGTCCCGGTGCCAGGAATCCTGTTCTCATCACCCGGGACTGCAAAAGGAAAGGCTCCCATGCCGGCAGGAGTTGCTGAGGGAAGGGAAGCAGGAGATAAAGAACCTTATCTTCTTAATGAGATCAACATTTGCTTCACGTTCATTAACTTTCAGCTCCGACTGCAAAGAGCAGGAGGCAGCCCTGGCACCCTGGCAGGCAGCTCAGCCTCCGGCCAGTGCAGCAGCTTCTGCCCACCTCAGGAGACCGAGGGGGATCCACAGTCAGGGCTGCCCTGCAGGGCAGGAGAGTTGCACTGCTCCCAGCCAAGGTAATCCCCAGTTTGCTCTGGAAACATCTCTACTGAATCAGGAAATTCTGTTTGGGTGGTTAGTCTCACAGTTTTTGCATCTATTACTTTACCATTGCATATCACAATTAAAAAAAAAAACAAACCACTCCCAAAAAACCCACAAAAGCCTCAGTGCCTTCAACTCTAGCTCTTGGGTTTTATTGATTATGAGCACTTGACATCTTTCAGATACTCCAGCAAGGCAGTCCAGAGACCCACAGTCTGGCACTTCCAAACACACACACGCACATGCCCAAGGCTGGTGTGTCTGCAGATTCAGCCTTCCTTCACTGCATGAGTCATTCTCCCACTTGGCACCCAGGGCTGCAAGAAACAGGACCTATGTGCATCTGTTCATGACTAAAGAGAGAAAACTGGAGCAAGGCAACAACCAGCTTAAAAATGAAATTCACAGAGTTGTCTGAAGTTCAGGGGCGGATACAACCTCGAGTAGCTCCTCTTTCCCTTGGCTGGTAGATCCTGGAATGCCTGGCACTGCAGCTCAGAGATGCCACTCTTGGGCAGGGGACTGAAATATGCTGTGCTCATCTTCATTTGTTCCTTATTAGCTGTTCTAGAGAGAATGAGCCTCCTCACACAGGCACCCTCCATCCAACAACCCACCTCACAAAGTCAGTGTACTGCAGAGCCATGATCTGCTCTGCAAGGGGCTCCTGCAGCCCTGTCTTGACACAGAGCTGAGCACTGCCAAGACCCAAATTTCTCAGCAGATCACTCATCTTGGAGGGCTCACTGTGAACTCTCCTTGTAGAGCCAGCAGTGCTGAGGCACATGGTGCTTTCTGCAGGGACTGCCAAGAACAGCCTTCGTGGAACGAAACAAATTCATCCCTGCTTTCTGGAGGGCTACACTGGCAAACCAAAGAGTTTTGGGTCACCTCCCCACACAGTGGTGCCAGATGAGCACCAGCCTTTTGAGATGACAGAGGATTTGTGCTCTGCCAGACAGAGCCCACCCACGGTCCAGCCAAGCCCTGGGCAAGAGGACAAAGCTGCCAAAGCAGGACCAAGTCATCCTACAGGATTCCTACAAGCTTCTGTTCTGGCTGGACTTTGACATTTGTCTTGCTTGTGCAACATCACTGCAAAGCCCTGAAGTGTAGGAAAGGAGGAAACTGCTCCACAACAGAATAAGCACTCTTCTGGGAAGTGCACAACTAAAAAAAAACAGCTCATCAGTTTGGATAATTAACCTCTGCTCCTAATTCTTACAAAGCATGTACAAAAATTAGTGAATTACTGAAGAGTCCAGCTGGCATACCTTTGGGATGAAGGGAATGGTGCTTGCATGGGCTGAGGTGGCATTTCTGGGCCCCTCTCCAGATCTTGTTACTGAAAGCCTGCCTCTCAGGAGGAGGCTGTTCTGCTGGATTTGCAGGTGGAGGAATCCCCAGCTCAGGCAGGCACAGAGTGCTTCTGCCTCATCCCAGTGCTGTGTCCTGTCTCACAGTGGTCCAGAGAAGCTTGCTCAGATGCAAACCCCCCTCCAGCAACTGTGGGGAGTCTCTGAAAGCTCCTTGTGGGAGTCCCAGCTGGCTCCTGGGGCAGCACAGTGTCTGCTGGGAGGGCTGGCTCTGCAGAGGCAGCCGAGGAGCTCACCCAGCCTTTTCACAATCCCTGCAGCAGCTGACAAGGGACACAAAGCAGGGTCACAGGTTCCTTAATGGCACTCTGGCCATGTCACAAGGACAGCTAGCATTGCCACAACCTGCCTGTCATCCTTTCTACAGGGTGCAACAAGGACTAAGAGTGGCAACAGCTTCCTGCAGCACAGCCAGCACACACTCTGCCCCTGGGGAGCACCCCGAGGCTGAATGAACACAATTATCTTGATGCAATGCTGCACATTCAGGTTTGCTGTTCACAAGCATCAGATCCCTCCCCAACCCCTTGGCTGCCAGATAAGGTTTCTTCCCACAGGGAAGGCTGGGCCTGTAGACTTGCAAAGTGTAATGGGTGGAGATTTTATCTGCAGAATCTGGGGCAAAAGGAGCAGGGAGAGCAGAGCAGTGCTGTTCTTGCCACAGCAGAGAGCAGATCACCTCTGGGCTGTGGGAAAGGGGGCTGCACCAGAGCTGGGAACAAACCCACTGCACAGAACAGCCTTCCTTGTCTACCAGGTCACAGCAGCCAGCAGGGTCAACTGGTTGTTACTAAAGGCACTGCTCCTCAGCACCCCCATCACTGCCAGGACATCCCACAGCCCCAAAGAAGCTGAGCCTCTCACATGTGAAGGGCACAAAGGATGGATGATGCCACAGGGCCTGCTGCCCTTGCTGCAGAAGTGACCTCCATCCCTGAGCCAGAGCATTGCAGCACAGCCCAGTGAGATGGTCCTGCTGGGCACTGCCCTACCCTGTCATGTCCTGTCACGTCCCCTCGAGGTTCATCCTCCACCCACTTCAGTATAAGCGTTTCTGCTGCAACCCTTGCAACTTCTGTCTGCCTGGTTACTGACCTGCGTGAGAATGTGACCCAGCCACACGTATTTTTAGGATTAGCTACGTATTTGTGCTGAGGCACAACACAAGCACGCTGGTTTCAGGCTCTCAGTCTCAACAAGAAGCATGGGAGGAGCTCTTTTGGTATGGAAAGGGCAGCTCCACAATTTCTCTCTGCCTCCAAGGGCAAGTAGTATTGAACTCTTTCCAAGACAGAACTTGTTCTTACACTTTAGAAGAGGCAGCCACGGCAATCCTGGAGCTGCACACTGGGAATCCAGGCACAGACAGCCACAGCATCCATGGAGATGCCATTGCTAAACTCAGCCCCTTTCAGCTCTCTAATCTCATCAACATTCCTCAGTAGTTCCCTTAAAGAAGGATCTGTTATCACAGCCTGTGGGTTCCCACACAGGCCATTCCAAGGCAGACTGTTTGCTGAGTACAGGCAAAGAGGGAGGCGGAGGGGGATTTGCAATTCACAGTGTTATTCTTGTCTTGAAAGCACATCTGCTGAAGAGACAGTGGCTGCAGAGGGCTGGCAGCCACACAGCTCTGCTGTGAGCTGAGCAGGGCCCTGCTGAACCTGTGGGGCACCGACCTTTGCGACAGCACAGGTTGTAGCAGACACTGTGACTCTGAGCCACACTGCATCCTGATGGTCCACAAAGGACAGAGAAGTCCTGTCCAGCAGCTTTGCAAGGCAACAGTGACCTTGTGCAAGGCACAGTGCCAGGCTGGCTCTCCCACTGAGCACTGGCAGAGATGTCCCTAGCAGAAGCAGGCAGCTCTACTCTGCAGCTGGGTGTGCATCAGCAGAAGATGCATCAAGCAGCTCGGTGGCCTCAGGTCACTCACTGCTCTGCCTGCCTGCATTTTGAGGCCACAGGCACAGCAGGCAGGCAGAGCCTCCCAGCTCCAGGGGGGGAGAACCAAAAGCAAAGAAAGAACTGAGTACAGGCTGCAAGGCACAGTGTAACAAAGAGCCCACCTAGGTACGGAGTAAAGCCTCAGCCCTGCCAGCATCGGTGCTGCAGCATCTTGGCCTTGCAGCAGCATGGCTTGAGCTCCTCTCTCCCCTGGCTTGAGCTCCATCTCTCCCCTGGCTTGAGCTCCTCTCTGCCCCCTTGGCCTGAGCTCCTCTCTGCCCCCTTGGCCTGAGCTCCTCTCTGCCCCCTTGGCCTGAGCTCCTCGGCCCCCCTTGGCCTGAGCTCCTCGGCCCCCCTTGGCCTGAGCTCCTCTCTCCCCCCCTGGCCTGAGCTCCTCTCTCCCCCCCTGGCCTGAGCTCCTCTCTCCCCCCTGGGCCTGAGCTCCTCTCTCCCCCCTGGGCCTGAGCTCCTCTCTCCCCCCTGGGCCTGAGCTCCTCTCTCCCCC
>VZRZ01005243.1:60505-74180 GCA_013398175.1 Climacteris rufus
CGCCAGGGCCCGGCCCGTCCGGTCCCGCCCGCGGCGATCGGGGGCGGACAAAGGCTTCGGACAAAGGGGCAGCAATCCCCGGGCCGGCCCGGCTGCTCCGGGACAACGGGAGCGCCGCCGCCCCACGGGGCTGGCTGAGGGGCCGCGGCCGCGGGGCGGGGCTGGCGAGGGCGTGTGCCTTAGACCCTGGAGGTTTTCCTGAGGTTGCCGTGATTGGCACTATTAAACGTTTCCCAAAGGCTCCTGTCTCTTGGCAGGATGATCCTTACAGGGAGTAGCGGTAATATCCTTCGGTGTTTAGACTCCTGCTCCCAGCTTGGGCAAGGAGGGCAGGACATGATCCTCATCCTTCTTGTCTCTTTGGGGATCTGTTGGTTTGGGCAACCACGGTTTGGCTTTGGGTACCACCACAAAGCCAGAGGCAGGAGTGCCTGAGGTCTCTCGGAGGTTCCTGGCGTGTGCCCAGGTCTGTGGTGAGAGATGCTGTGCTACAGTCTGCCAGCTGCAGGGCGCAGGCTGCGGGCTCCTGCCTGAGCCCAGGGATGCTGCAGTCCCTGCAGACCTCTGCCTGGAGAACAGTGTGCATGCACCGGCTCTGACATGCCAAGGGCGAGGCTGTGATGGCTCCTGGGGCTTGTTTCAGACCACCTTGTCCTCTGATTTCAGGTTGGTGATAAGGTAATGGTCCTGGCTGGGTCAGGGCTCTGGCAAGAAGTCGTGAATGTGCCGGCCAGTCACACTTTCCCAATGCCTGAGGGGATGAGCTTCGAAGAAGCTGCTGCTCTTCTTGTTAACTACATCACTGCCTACATGGTCCTGTTTGACTTTGGAAACCTGAGACCCAACCAGAGCGTCCTCATCCACATGGCTGCAGGTAAATAGTTCTTGCCAGACCATGCTGACACTCTTGGTCTCACCATGCAGCTTCTGAATAAGTGACATGGGTGAAGAAACGATCAGAATGGGGCTGGACTGACAAAATGTTGCCTTGAAGAGATGCAGGCTTCACATTGACCCCATTTCCCAGCAGCTGGGGCCAGTCTGTCCCAGTGTGTCCCAGGCATCAACCTGACCAGACAGAGCCTCTGTTCCACAGGCTGCTGTGCTGTGCAAGTGGCAGAAGCAGGGAAAATTTACCTATTCAGGTTTTTCTGTCTGCTGGGGCTGTTTGCATTTAAATCTTTCTCACTGCTGGTTTTCAGGTGGTGTGGGAACTGCTGCCATCCAGCTGTGCAAGACTGTAGAAAATGTCACCATTTTTGGGACAGCATCTGCCTCCAAGCACGAGTTCCTCAAGGAGAGTGGAGTTGCTCACCCCATTGACTACAGAACAATGGATTACGCAGAGGAGATCCGGAAAATCTCCCCCAAAGGTATGAGGTGCTGGAGGACTTCTGCAGCTGTCTTGCATTTCTTTCAATGGCAAAGAAAATTCTGTTTATTTCCAATTCCCTCTCTAGGTGTTGACATTGTCCTGGACCCTCTGGGAGGCTCTGATACATCCAAAGCGTTTCACCTCCTGAAGCCGATGGGCAAACTCATCACTTACGGTGAGCAAAGTGCCTGAACCCTGGGGAGCTGTGTGGTGGTGGGGTGGGATCCACGTGGGAATGCTCCCTGTCTGGCTGTCAGGGACCATCCCTGTTCCTGCCTGCACTGTGTCTTGTAGCTCTTCAGGATGCTTTGCCTTGGGGAGACACTGAGGTCTTCAGGATGCTTTGCCTTGGGGAGACACTGAGGGGAGTGAGATTTGTGTCTTGTCCCCAGAGCTCTGTTCACAGGCTCCAAGGCTCTTCCCTCCCATGGCCAAATCTCTCTTGGAGTAAAAGCTGGTGCCTGCAGGGGAAGCTGGAATGTCCTCATGGAGGGACACTGGCACTGCTGCTTTGTCTAGGCTGAGTTAATGCACAGCCTTGCTTTTCTTTTAGAGGATGTGTGGGTGATGGGGTTTGAGGCTACTGAATACTTATCTCTCCGTTCCCCAGCCCTGGAACACTGTGATTTTGTCCCATAGACAAAGCCCTCACACAGCCCCCAGTGGGATTCCAGACACTTGCAGCAGTGTGCTGCTTCAGTTGTCCCAGCCCTTGCAGTGTGTGACTCCCCTGAAGAAGCAGAGCTGTAGGAGAAGGGGAGAGCTGTCCTGCCAGCCTGGCTGGGTGTCACTTGTAACCCTTTCTTACCTCTGCCAGCACTCCAGTCTTGCTGCTCTTCTGCTGCCTTAGGAGGGCCAAAGAGAGCAGTTGTTCTACATTTTTGCCATATGAGTGCTGATAATCCAAATTCTGCATATCTTGAGGCTGAGGCAGGTGCCTGCTGCCACTGAAGGTCAACTGGGCAGATTCTGATGTGATCCATGGCCCAGCTCTGTTCCTCACTATGTGGGTGGCTCTTCCCCTGTGCGTGGTCTGAGCCTCTTGTGTTGTGTTCCAACTTATCTGTGCCTTGTCTTGTTCTTAGGTGTAGCAAACCTGCTCACTGGGCAGAAGAAGAACCTCATGGCTATGGCTAAAACCTGGTGGAACCAGTTCAGCATCAATGCCTTGCAGCTCCTACACCAGAACAAGGCTGTGTGTGGCTACCATCTTGGATATATGAATGATGAAGTTGAGCTTGTCAGAAGTGTTGTAGACAAGCTGGTTAACCTGTATAATCAAGGCAAAATCAAGCCCAAAATAGACTCTGTATGGCCCTTTGATCAGGTGAGTCTGAGCTGGCAGTGGTACAGAGTGAGCACCTTGTTCATGGGGGCTGAACTGTTGGAAATGTCTGACAACCATCTGTTCTCAGCCATGCAGTGCCTTTTTCCTTTTAAAATATTAAGGTTGAAAGTGGCTGGGCTCTTCTGCTCCAATGCACAGAGCTGGGCCATGCCAGACAGTGTCCCTGTGGGGCAGGGTGTGCTCAGCTGTGCTCCATGGGCAGCAGCAGCCAGGAAGGGGCTGGGTTGTGCCTCAGACTGGAGTGTGCCCTGAGTCTGTACCCTGTAATTAAGCAGACAGATGGGAAGGTTGTCGCTGTCCTTTCAAGAGTGCTAAAGAGCCCAGGCAGTGAAGCAGAATGAGGATGCTGGAGGGGAGCAGCAGGTTTTTCAGCAGCTTTGCTCTGCTCAGGGTTATTGCATCGATGCATCCAGGCAGAGTCAGGCTCTTCCCTTGGAAATCCTGTGCTGGGGCAGGACTTGCTGCAGTGGGGCAAAGAGCTTAGTGATGATCAGTCAGTGTTCATACCTGAGAACTGGTCTGATGCAAAGGCTGAAGGAAAACTGATTTCAGGCCTGGTCTGAGTGCTTAAAAATAACGATGATAATGATAAAATTCTGTGCATGTATTGTTTTGTGTAGCTAGTAGAAACTTTGTCTTCCTGGCAGATGGCTGGGTTCTACCCAAATGCTTGGCACTTGCTTGAAGTGCAGGGAAAGCTGCCTCCCAGCTGTCCCTCAGGCTGGCCTGAGGGGACTGAGGGGTCCAGGAGCACTCTGAAGTGGGTGGGGGCCTTACCAGGTTCCTTTTGCTTCCAGGTGGCAGAGGCTATGAGGCAGATGCAAGAAAAGAAGAATATTGGAAAAGTCATCCTGGTTCCTGAAGCACCCAAGGAAGAATCCAAAAAAGCAGAGAACTAAGGAGAAGAGATGTATGCAGATTATGAATTCAAGGTTTAACTCCCTGGTCTCTTTGGGACCTGAAAATGGACAGATCAGTATCTTCCATCTTCCACCAGTACAAGAACATCATGGTTATCATTCAGATGAGGTTTGCATGCTCTTGTTGTGACTGATCCTTTGCCAGATATGCCACATGCTCTCTCTTTTGAAATCTGTTTGTTTCATAACGTTTCCTAATCACTTGTTTCTCTACTGAATTTCCAGACTAACCTTATTTTGCTCTGGCAGTTCAGCTGAAGCTTCCAGGCAGTTGCTGACTGACAACTGCACAGCCTGTCACTGCAAAGTCATGGCCAATGTACTGTAACAACTGCCAAGGATCCCTGCAGAGACTGAGCCCTGCTGAAGTGTTTGCACTGTCACCCTTGGGAAGCCTGTTCAGCAGAGAATTGGCCAAGTGTAGGATGTTTCCTGCACAGCCAAAGGAAAACCACAGCTGGCCTAGTTTAATTCAAGCAGGGCTTTCTCTTCTGTTCACACTAACCCAGCTCTTTTCCCTGTGCTTTTGTGGGCCACTAACACAGTCAGATAGTGACAGCTCATGCTGTCTTTGCCTTGACCACCCTGGCAATTTGGAGTCTATGGCATATCATTCTTTGCAGTCACTTCTCTGTGCAGTCAGTAAATACCCTGACAGGCTGGGCTGGGCTCTGTCTGAATACAGAAAAACAGTTTCAATTAGGTAACCTGATCTTGTCCATTTTCTATTTCCAAATTGTGTAGAGAGATCTGAACAGTGTCTGATTCTTAGAGACCATAAGGACTCAACTGTCTCTCAAACGACTGGAAGAATTGATGTTGGCTCTGTGCTTTCTTATGTTGGGCTCTAAGTTGGTATTGTTAAGGCTTCACCCTCGTGTTTGTATTTCCAAGGGCTGCAGTATTGAATTAATCACTGAAATAATCCCCTGGTAATGCTTTGTGCTGTGCCCTGTGCACTCAGGAGGTGTTGCAGTTTGGGAAGTCACTCTCAAGAGCCAGTCAGTCCTGTGGGCTGGCTGCCCAGGAGCCTGGGCTGCCTCTCCCTGTGGCACAGTGGTCAGTAAGCTGTCACCAGGGTAGCAGGTCAATGCTGAACAGCCCAGCTCTGTGTCAAGCCTCTTGACCTGGGCATCCTGAGCAGTTTAGACTGGGCTTTCCATTCTGTCCTAGCTCACTTGCTGCAGTAGGGCTTGACTCTTCTTCCCCTGAATCTGTGAGTCTTGAGCTCCCTTCCAGCACTGAGGGTTTAGGAGCTGTCTGGGGTGCTCCTCCTATACCAGAACTTTGTTTCTCTTCTACTTTTCTTTCCTGCTGTGCATTTGGAAACAGAGCTGTGTAGAGCCGCAAGCCCAGTTCTGTGAGCACCTGGAGTCCTGGTGGTGCTGTCCTTCCCACTGGACCCTGCTTGCAGCCCTGGGCAGCTCTGCTGCTCTTGGTGCTTACTTGTCCTGGCCTGTGGGTGTGGTAGCTTCATTTTGGATTGGAAATGGTAAACCCCAGGGCACCAGGAAGAGCTGCCCATGGTGGAAAAACTCGGGCTCCAGAAGCAAAACCTCGAGACTGGAATTCTGCTTAAGTGGCCCCCAGGGAGGGCCCAGGGCCCAAGGAGGGCAGGTGGCTGCTGGGCACAGGGCCTGGCACGCAGCCTCTCCACACCCAGGAGAGCCCACAGCACGCAGGGCTGGGCTTCCTGTGGCCTTGGCCTGCTCCAGTGGGACTCCTGTTATCAGTGCAGCTGCTGGTTCAGGTGCTTGGGCTCAGTCCAGAGTTCTTTAGAAATGCACAGGCACAGCCTCCAGGGTTCTTGCCCTGGCTAACTTCAAATATTGCAACAACCCTGTTCCCTACAACCTCAGAGGAGTGCTGGAGCCCTCTCACAGATCCTTGTCAGTTCATCTATCTTGAACTTCATAAACATGGGCTGGTGAAACTCACAAGCACAACTTTTTACCTTTCTGAATCCAAAATCTTGCTGCTTCTTTCAGCCTGCCCTGTTGTGCTAATTTAGATGAAATCCAACAGTGTCTAATGCTGCTTTACCAGGTCTGAAAACAGAAGGACTGTCTAAATTGCTGAAATGGAAAGTCTGGACCTGTTCCTCTGAGAAACTGAACCTCACCTTGATGACAGAGCAGCATGCTCAAAAGGCACACAACCCCACACATCTTCCTGTTCTGCAAGCTTGTAGAAGGGAAAATCATCGTGGTGTTTCATAGCAGCATCCTCTCAGTGTTCTCTGAGCCAAGCAAGTGCTCAGTGCCTTACCTGGATGGCCTTGGGTCAGGGGTGAGCACAGCTCTCCTGGCCTGGGGGCCTCGTCCATCAGCTCCCTCTGAGCCCCTGGTGTGCCCAGGGAACAGCATCTCGGTGCCTTCTGCTACATGACTAGGAAGTCACTGGGGCCTTTTCCATTCTGGCCTTTTAAAGTGTTGCCAAAATCCTGTTTTGAGTCTTATTAGCTCTGTTTTGTGAACGCTGGTGATGTCGTTGGACTTCCCGTGAATAAGCTGTTCTCTCCCCAGGTGTCCCAGCCTTTCCAGGGCTGGCCTGTTGGTTCTGTACTCCCCAGTCTGTCAGACTTGTTGTAGAGCCCTTGTCTCCCCCAGGGCAGCTGTTTGGCTCCAGAGGGAGCCTCGAGTGAGGCTTTATCAGCTGCTCCAGCCTTGGCTCTCTGGGAACAATCCCAGCTCCTGGCTCTCTTCAGGCAGCTTGCTCACGTGTCTCCTACCTAGAAATTCCCGAAGCCCTTATCAAGGCAGGAATGCCAAGTAGTTACTGTCTGTTAGAATCCAGCACTGGCTGTTTCGTGTCTCTTGGTAGCAACAGTGTTTTCTACAGAGAGACCAAGATTAAATGTAACCTTGCACTCCTCCACCCCTGCTCGATGCTCTGCTCTAGGTGGGTGTGGTTGGTTGTGTTTTGGTTTTTTACTTGTTTTTTTTTTAAGGGCCAATAAATATAGAACCTGTGTGAAACAACTTCAAGTGTCTTAATCAAGTTAACCAGCCAGTTTGTATACTAAGGACCAAAGCAAAAAAAACCAAAACAAAACCCTAGGATAAAAATCACTCCATTCAGTGTTGCTTGTTTAGGGCAAAATTGTGCTACTGAGGAACTGGGAGATTGCTGCACTTAATCATGTGTGCCATTCCAGAAGTGCAATTTAATGTTTCTTTTACTGATTGTCTGACTCAAAGGTTGTGCCATGAGGAGTCCAAGTGGGAAGTGTAAGGAGTTGGTGAGCAGAGGAGGTGCCCAGGGCCCTGCCCACTGCAGGGGGCTCAGCAAGGGGGGCCAGTGCAAGTGCCCCTCCTGTCACCTGTAGTGGCCTCCCAGCCTGCTGCTGCTGCTCTTGCACAAACTCCAGCTCCTTTGCTATCACCAGGCAGCTGTTGCTCCATTTTTGACTCTGGTTTCTCTGAAGCTCACTGGTGTTGCAAGCTGACTGCAGGAGGGGAAGGGCACAGAGGCAGCCTCTGCTTGTGCAGAGTGTGGCCCCTCCCAAGTGCTCTGGGAAGGAGTTCAGCTCCTTTTGTTTCAGACACCCGTATTAACCTATAATTGATTGGCCAGGGAGAAGTAGGAAGCACTGTGTGTGTCAGGCTTCAGCTGGTGCAGCATCCTGGCCCACTGACAGCTGCTATCATAGGTGATAAACCACTCTGAAGTCTCTGGTGTGCTGAGCCCTCGTGATGGCAAAGTGTTATTGGCAAGTAGTACATGAGCATGATGTGAAATGTGTTAGACTCTGAGTGAGCCTCTTACAGCATATGGTCTGGTCTGTACTGTCTGAGTTGTGTTGATTTGCAGAGATGTGATATGAGTGATGCTCATCCTACAGACACATAGAAAACCTTTTGTTTCAAAAATATATTTGGCTTTGTGCGTGTAACCAAGTTGGACAGAAAACAACTGTGCCACTGCTGTTTACATGACTATAATGTGTAATGCTTCTCTGTCAAATGTTACCATATGCCTTATGTGTTTCAGATATTAATTAAAAGCATAACAAAACCTTCCATAGTACACTGCTCAGGTCTCTGTTGTCATGAACTCTCTGCCTGCAGCTCTGGGCAGGTTCAGTTGATGAAGTGTAACTCTCCCAGCATGAGGAGATGCCTCTGGTCTCAGGGATAACTTAATTGTTCCCTTGAGTGTTGTTCCTAACACTCTTTCTGGAGGGTGATTTTTATTTGCAGAGCCTTTAGCTGGGCTCTGCACTTTGTGTCTGGGTGTCTCAGGAGCCAGGGGACTGAAGTGGCATGAACAAGGCATGAACAACCACTACCAAACATGAGAATAAATCCTGTTTATTTGCATTTCTCCTGTTAGAGAGTGTGCCTGGGGGGGGAAGCTGTTGTGGCTGCTGAAAGCTGTTCATGTTCTCGAGAGAGCCCCAGGTCACCTGCTGGGCAGGGGCTGGAGCTGTCAGGGTGAGGAGCTCTCAGTTCCTCTCTGGCCCTCTGGGCTCTGGCAGCAGCTGAGCTGGAAGCTGCCTGTAGTGGCAGGAGCTGGAGGAGACTTGCAGAGGCTGAGCTGGAGGAGGTGCAGGCTCCTGCCCAGGTTTGGGTCAGGCTGCTGAAGGCCACGGGGCTCAGCCTGGATCAGCTGAGATAGGCTCTGGCACTGGCTGCAGGACAGGCATCCAAGGGGAGCTGGAGTTCCTGGGAAGCACTGATCCACGCTGAGGCCTGCATGGGGCAGGGGTGGAAGTGCTGCTGTTGCTCATGTGCAGAGTTCTGGCTCCACCTGGGGCCTCAGGAGCTCCTTTGACAAACACCTCATTTGTCCTGAGCTGTCTCTGCTAAGCTGCAGTTTTCTCAGCAGGAAAGGAAGGCAAAGGGAAGCCACAGGCTGCAGCTGTGGGAGAATTACACAATGCCCAAGTGCTTCAGGACTGTGCCAACCCTCTGGAGATACTGGGAGTCCGGGTAACCGTTCCTGTGGGGCAGAGAGGGCAGCACTGTAAATCCTGCTCATGTGCCAAAACCACAGTGGGGAGCAGCCCCTTTTTTTTGCCCCAATGTTACAGCAGGGGCTGACAGAGGATGTCCTGCTCCTGGGCAGTCCTGCTGCCTGCAGGCACAGCTCATACCCAGTGCTGGTTGCAGAGAGCTGTCACAGCAAAGGCTGTAAGTGAACAAGGTCCAGAATTCTTGTCCATGGGGAATTTAAGGGTTCCCACACCACTTAGGGGTGTGGGATGGCCAAGGGTTTTTGCTCCAGCTGGAGGATGCCAGGGCTGGTGTGCCATGCCATAGCTGCCCTGCAAGCTGGAGCAAAGGGAGGCACCAACTCTGCCACTGTGGGAGTGTGGAAGAGCCAACCCTGCCAGGATTTGTTGAGCTGGAGCCCATGATTCTCCAGTTGCTAAAAAGCCCACAACCATATCAAGAAGCTTAGGATGAGCTGGGCCGTACCTGGCTTTGCCTCCAGCCCAGGAGGTTTTGTGTGGGATAAGGCCCCATGTTACTCTTTCCTCTCCCTCGCAGGACTTGATCTGGAATGTCAGCCCACGTTCAAATGCTTTCTTCAGCAGCACTGCTGTCTTCAGCCCTTGGCTGTTGTGAGGCAGGAAGGCACAGAAATTCCCCCCTTTGTAAGGCTGTCCTGGGCGAGGGTCCCCAACCTTAGAGAAGGAAGAAGATATTTTAAACAAGCGCTGGAGTTCTGTGCCTGTGAAGGGATTTCTAAGGTTTTGTCTAGTTTGAAAACTACACTGATGACCATGGGTCCCATGGGCTGATAGTCACTGTCAGCTAAGACCAGAGGTCACACATATTCTTCAGAACCTCCTGAGGAGCTTTTTGCCTTTCACAGGTCAATACCACCGCTGCTTTGCACGTGGGGCAGGGAGCTGTGCTTGCTCTTTCCCCCCACCACACACACATTCCCCCCAGCCCAAGCACCCTGACAGACCCTCCTGCCTGTGTGCTGCAGTGGGGGGAAGCCCTGTGGTGGTACCTACCCCCTGCACACCATCAGGGATGCTGTAAGCAACCTGAAGTGTTGGGTCTCGACAGAAGCCAGGCAGGCTCTGAGACAGGGAGGAGACCTTGAATGTCCCCAAGATCTTGGAGCTTGGAGCAGCTGAAGAGGATCTGCAGCAAGCTGGCTGCACACTGTCTGCTGCAAAACATGTCCTGCACAGGGCATGACCACAGGGGCCCTGGCAGGTGACACCTGAGCCCTGGCAAGCATCACACTGGCCCACAGGGGTTGTGCTGCTTTCCTGTCCGAGGCTGGGGGCTCTCTGCCGTGATGGGAGGTCAGGCTCCTGCTCGTTGCTCCTGCTCCTCGGGAGCTGGGCCCTTCCCTGCCCCCTGGGCTCTGCTGCAGGTGCCTGTTGTGCCACAGCTGCTGGTGGTGGCTCAGGAGTTGTGGCCCTGGGCAGCGAGGTGGGCAGAGAGTGAGGAGCCCCAGCAGCTGCAGGGACTGGACAGTGCAGCTGTCCCATTGCTTCAGCGTGGCCTCCTTTGCTCTTGTTTCTTACAAAGTGGAATCTGTCTGGCAAGACTTGTTTTAGCCGGGTGCTGTCAGGCTCCCCCAGAGCCAGTTTTGTCTTCCGCTGTTCCTGGAGCTCCCTCAGCCCAGCAGGGCTTGGCTTATCCCCTGCACCAAGGCTCAGCAGGCTGCCTCCTCCTCTCCCAGCCCCAGGATCATTGTGGCCATTGGCCTCCTGCTGGAACATCCACGGGCTGGGGGACCTCTTCTCCTCAGCCCCTGGCACCCAGGAAGCCCTGGGCACAGCTGTAGACTCTACTTTATTGCTGCTGTTCGGGTGCTGTAGGAAATTCAGGCTGCTGGGAAGGGCTGCATCCAGCACTGGGTCCTGGCTTCTGCTTGCCTGGATGACACTTGGTTGCCTTGTAGTCTCTGGTCCAGGAGACATGGATGACTTCATGGCACAAAGCCTCTTGGAAGAAAACATGTGGAAGACCTCAGTCACTCGTGGCAGCACGTTCCTGGGGCAGGCAAGATACAGTTTGTACTTGTCTTTGCTGAGTGCAACCTGGGTGCAGTTTCCTCGCAAAAGGCTGCACAGCTCACTCAGAGCACTGTCATCTGGACCATCTACAGCGAGCTCTGAGTAGTTCAGAATCTGACACACCAAGTCAGGGCACTTCTGCACGAGACCTTCCACCTCCCATTTAGCCTGGAACAGCCTCCTCCTGTCTGCTGCCTGCAGCCTCAGCACCGTGCAGTCCCCAGCGTGGCGCTCCGAGAGCTGCACCCCTGCAGCCCTGCACAGGTTCTCAATAGTGGCATGGCAGACATCTTTCAGGTAAAACCACTGCAGAGAGTCCAGGCTCATTTCCTCACTCACGCTGCTGCTTTTGTCTCGGGAGTTGTCATTTTCCTTTGACCTTGGCAGGGAGAAGCTGTGGGAGCGGCGCAGCAGAGGCCTGGACGCAGAGGGTTTGGAGTCCGAAGCAGAAGAGCTCTGTGTCACACCACAGGTGCTGGAGGTGCCAGCAAGGGGGTGCTGCCCAATGGGACCTGAGCCTTTAGAGTCCTCAGGATGCTGCAAAGTGCTGGTTTTTTCACCCACAAAGGGCAACAGTGCCTTTTGTCCTGTAAGCCTGGCTCCTCCTTCTGCATGGTCCCATTCTGTGGGGTTGTTCTGCTGAGGCTCTGCTGCTGACCCCAGAGCCTCACCTGCCACTGGGGTGGGAGGCTGATACTGCTGGGTCTGTGCTCTCAGATCACTCAGACCAGGAGCATCTCTCTCTGATGAATGTTTCCCAGAAAGCTGCACCTCTCCCACTGGTGGAGAGTCCTCATTCAGCAAGGGGCCCTGGCCAGCCTGAGACCTGTCAGCTCTCAGGGCACTGAAGTTGGCAGCTAGCTTGAATTCACCTTTCAGCTCTGGCCTGCTTGGGCTAAGTCTCCTGGCTGAGGTATCCACAGGCACTTTGGCCAGGCGTAGGGCAGCCTCTGTGGTGCCAGAGGTTGCAGGGGCTGAGGGCTGGGAGCTGCTCAGCGTGTCACCCATGTGTGCAGCAGCTCTCCTAGTGATGGAATCCTGAAGGTACTGCTTGGCCTGGAAGACATCAGCAAGGCTTCCAATAAGATAAAGGTGCTTCACGTCCTCATGGCAGAGCAACTGGGGATACAGCTTCTGCAGCTCGTGTCTCAGAGCCCCGAGTGCCTGGCTGTCCGTTCCCAGCCCTCCCTTGGCAATCTTCTCCTTGCACAGGCTCCCCTCCAGCTGCTGGTAGAGCTGCTGCAGGGCCAGGTGGGCCAGTTGCAAGGCCTCCATGCCCCCAGACAGACCTCCAGCTGGCTGGAAGTACAATGTGGCAATGCCATCACCACTAACATCCACCACATCCACGTGATGCCGGTGCAGCACACCTTGGTACTCCTCAGCACAGAACCTCTGCATGTACAAGTAAATGTCTGAGTCCATCACTAGGGAAAAGTCTTCTGGCTTCCCCAAAAGTTCCACAGCTTCCCCACCCACTGGGCTCTGAGGTGAGGGGACTTTAGCTGCCATTTCACACACCTGGTCCCAGTTTGACAGCTTTGCTGTCTCTTGTGCTGACTCAGTGGAGTCGGGCACTTGCTGGTGATTGTGCATTCCCATCTCTTTGGCCCCTTTGGCAGCTGGCAGGAGGATCTCCCCTCTGGCTTGGCTCCCGAGCTTCAGGCTGCCCAGCAGGTCTCTGCTGAAGGTCTGCAGCTCAGTGAATGGTCCCTGGGCTATGCAGTGTGTGTTCTTTGAGTCGAAGCTGAGCTGTACATCGCTGTAGCCTTTGTGCAAGTCCCTCAGGAGGGTTTTGCCCGCGGGAAGCTTGCCATAGTCAATTGTCATGCACACATGTATGAAGATCTGCAAGTAGATAGCAAGGGAGTGAGAGAGCAAGGACAAAAAACAACCCCTTTCAAAGGCAAAGGAGAAGGCAAGTGCACCTGATCCCTGCATTACTATGACAGAAGAGATGACATGGTCTTCCACCTCTCTCCCTCAGTATCCTGCTTTCAAGAGAGCTGGACCCTGACAGACAGGACCAAAAGACCCAAACTAAGCAACTCCCTGACCTTGTGCACTTGTCAAAAGCTTTCTGCAACCAAGGAATGAGAGCGGGAAACTGCACAGAGATAAGGCCATATTTTTACACACTGGGAGCTCTCCAAAAAGTCCAAACCCAAGAAATTCGCTATTGCTTCTGCATCTGAAATGCAGCTGCCCTCTTGCCCTTGCAGAGCTTCAGCTGCAGATCTTCAAGCAGTTCTGGCACCACAGGCTTGAACAAAAGTCTGCCAGGCCAGGCTAATTCCCATGCCCTTGCTTTTAGGGCTCAGACATGAAAACAAAACATGAGACGTGGCTATTGCCATGGTCTCTTGAGACTGCAGGAAGAGGCAAGAACTCTCCAGTGCCTCCTAGACACCAGCATGTCTGTATCCTAAGCTTTCCTGAAAAGGAGGAACAATACACTGTACATCCAGCTGATGACATGGAAGAAGCATTAACAGGATCCCCCGTGTGGCAGCAGATGGGCTGGGGGAAAGCGGCTGTTCCTCCAGCCTGACTGTCCTTCATCTGACAGGCACAAACGCCAGATGACTGAGTGCACAGCCTGCCTGGCTGTCCCTGTGCTATTAGCACAGAAAAAAAAATCTTCATTTGAATATGAATGAGAACGGATTTGAGTGTAATTAAGATGAAAGGAGAAGTGAGGTCTCCCTTCCCGAGCTGTCTGCCAGGCACAGCCTCTGCCTGGGAGCAGCTGGGGCTGGCACGGCCCCTCAGTACCTCATCGGGGCTCAGCTCTGCAGCGTGCGGGGTCACCTCCAGCGGGTACCGCGTCCTCCCCACTGCCAGCGCCTGGTTCCTCACCTTCAGGATCCTCTGGGCCACTGGAGAGAAAAGCCACCAGCACCCGTGTCAGCCCGGCCGAGGGGCAGCAGTGGGGCCGGGGGCTGGGGACGGCAGGACAGGGGGACAGCGGGACGGGGAATGCGGGGCTGGGCAGGGTGGGACAGCGGGGCAGGGAATGCGGGGCTGGGCAGGGTGGGACA
>VZRZ01005243.1:87674-108771 GCA_013398175.1 Climacteris rufus
GGGGCCGGGGCGCGGGGCAGGCCCGAGCGGGCCCTCACGGCGCCGCCGTCTCTGTCGCAGTTCACCACCAGGGTGGTGTCGTGCCGGGCGGCGGAGCTGCGGCCCGAGGGCGGCGGGGAGCCGGTGCCCGGGTTCCAGGTGGTGCTGGAGGACACCATCCTCTTCCCCGAGGGCGGCGGGCAGGTACGGGCCGGGCTGGGCCGGGCGGGGGCCGGGCCGGGGTCGGCGGCACTGACGTCCCGTGTCCGTAGCCGGATGACCGCGGCCTCATCGGGGACGTGCCGGTGCTGCGGGTGACCCGGCGGGGCCCCGAGGCCGTGCATTTCGTGCCGGCCGCGCTGGAGCCGGGCGCTGAGGTGCTGCTGTCGCTGGACTGGGAGCGCCGCTTCGACCACATGCAGCAGCATTCAGGTCCGTGCCGGTACCGAGGGGCTCCCGGTAACACCCCCGGGATGTGCCGGTGGCGTGGTCTGGGGCGGGGGGGGGGCGGTCAGCGCCCAGCGTGTCCCCACCCTGGCCGGGGTAGGGGGAAACCTGAGAGCTCTGTGTGCACAGTTGGTTCCCGGGGCCATTTGAGGCAGCAGGTGCCCCTCTGCGAGCTCTCCGTGGCTTGTAAACAAACCCACCGAAAACAGGTTTGGAAAGGAAAGTTCAACGTGCTTTGCAGCCCCCCAGCATGTGCTGCAGTGCTGCCGGGACCTGAGGCCCACGGGGACAGAGCTGTCTCCTCGATGCTCCTGAGCCCTGGCAGGAGCCCCCCAGCACCCAGCACTTGCCTGTCGTGAGGAGAGTCAACAGGAGACACAGCCTGACTGAAAACACCAGTGGCACTCAGAGCTGGTGCTTGCACGTGTCTTCCAGGACAGCATCTCATCAGTGCCATTGCAGAACAGATGTTTGGATTCAAGACGACTTCATGGTGAGCAGGATAAAAGTTCCTTTGGAGCCCAGTGTTACCTTGTTTGGCACATGCCCCTGTGCTACCCTGCACAGAGTCTGAACATTGAAATACCAAAAGCAATTTGGACATCTCACTTGAGATGTCACTTCAGATGCCCCAGGACAGAAGCTGTACAAAGTGTTTGCTCTGCCTTGTCCTCCTCAAGTGTTTGGTTTGCATCTGATGCTTTGAACATAACAGGGAGAGGAGGGAAGTCTGTTTTGTTTCAGTCACCAGCAGTGGGATGCTGCTGCTGCACAAAGGGACCTCCTGGCTGCTCTGAGCAGCAGCAGCAGATGTTCCTCCTTGGTGCAGGGAGCTGGGCCGACAGCGCGGTGTCATTGAGCTGGACACCCCCTTGGTGACAGCAGAGCAGGTCCAGGCACTGGAGAAGAACGTGAATGAGAAAATCCGGGCCAGGGTTCCCGTGACAGTGAGGGAACTGGCTGCAGATGACCCTGAGGTTGAAACAGTGAGTGGTGGGAGGGAGCAGAGGGCGTTGCTGGGACTGGAATAGCTGAGCACGGCTGCCATCCCGTTTGTCCCTGTTCCCTGTGGCAGGTGAGGAGCCGGGGGCTGCCCGAGGACCACGCGGGGCCGGTGCGCGTTGTGGACATCGAAGGCATCGACTCCAACCTGTGCTGTGGCACCCACGTCTCCAACCTGAGCGAGCTGCAGGTGGGCAGCTGCAGCTGAGCTGCCTCGGGGAGCCAGCTCCACACGGGGCACAGCAGGAGTCCCTGGGCTCCATAACACTGGTGGGGAAGGGGGTGGCAGCAGCCCCAGGCTGGGGGGGGTCACACACGGCCTGGGAGCCTGGGGCTCCTTTGTTTCCTTGTAGCAGAGCTCAGCCCTGGGTGTAGCAGTGATGTTCCTGCACTGCCAGGAGTGTTGGCCGTGTTCCCTCTGCTTAAAGCTCTGATATTTTTGAGTGTTCATCATGGATGAAAAGTCTGTGCAGGGAAATGGTGACAAAATTCTAGACCTGCCTTTAAGTATTTGTGCCTTTTCAGTCGTTTGGTGGAGTCTGTTTCCCAGCAGAGACACACAGATGCCCTGTAGAGTGCATCCCATGGCTAGAGAATTGCATTAATTCCCCTGTACCACCATCCCTATTTTTTTGTATGTTGACCTTATGGTTGATTTTAATCAATTTATTTTCACTGGCAGTCAATATTCACCACAAAGCATAATCTGGCAGGAACTGAACACCTGTTTGTATGACCAAAATGCTGTTCTGACCAGGTTGATTTTCTTTTTAAGGTTATTAAACTCCTTGGCGTGGAAAAAGGGAAAAAGAACAAAACCAACTTGGTGTTCTTGGTGGGAAACAGAGTGCTGAAGTCAATCGAACAAAGTCACAGTACTGAGAAGGCTCTAACCTCCCTGCTCAAGTAATACCCTTTCCACTTCTGTTATTTCATCTTTGCTCTTCCTCCTGAGAGATACCACATAAGCCTCAGGGTACAGTTGGTGGGGCTGTTTATGATGTTGCCTGTTTTGCTCCTTCAGGAAATCCTTCCTTTGTCCTTCAGAGCAGTGATCCAAAGTCTCCTTGTTCTTTCAGAAATGGACCAGGTGAGCATGTAGAGGCTGTGAGAAGGCTGCAGAGCTCTGTGAAACTGCTCCAGAAGGTATGAGAATGGCTGGGAAAAGTGGGCTGTTGCTCTTTCCTGTAGACCTGAGCTTTAGTTGTGGTAACTGGGAATCAAAACCTAGGCTTCAGTTTTCATGGATATTATGAAAAGTGCTCAAACCTCTGGGAACACAACTGTGTTCACACTGACTTCTCCAGCTGCAGTACAGTTCATTTGCTTTTCTTTCAGAATAACCTGAACCTGCTTAGAGACATTGCTGTTTTGATAGCCAGGGACTTCAAGAGCAAACCTGCTCCCAGGCAGCTCTTTGTATTGCACAGGTAAGGGGCAGCTCAGGGGAGAGGGGCCCACAGTAGCCCACACATTTTAGTCTCATACCTCTTCTGCTTGTTTTCTCAAGGGAGAATATAAACAAAGTAAATAGAACATTAAACTTCCTTAGCCTGCTGGAAAGTTGTGTCATTAAAGGAATCTGTTCATAATTCAGTCACTGAATTCTCCTGGTTTTGTAGCTGAGAAATCACTGTGTCCATCTCATTCCCTCTGCCCTTGATATTTTCAAATAAAACCAAGGAGCTCTATTTTTTAAAGATAACATTTAAATAATTCCTAAAATGTCCACAGGAATGCCCAGCAAGGATTTACATATATAGACAATATTTACAATATAGACAAAACCTAATCTCCATCCTAAAAGCAAGAGGCCAAAACCCCTAATCAGGCATTTGGTTTCTGATTGAGATTTTGTACTCTAGAGGGGTTTTTACTTCCTTCTGAAGCATTTTTTTATCCACCCATACAGGAAGGAGGGTGATTCTGAATTTATGAACATCATTGCTAATGAGATTGGGACAGAGGTGAGTTGCTGATGAAGACTAAACTGACACCACTGCTTTTTCACTCCATTTATACACAGACAGGGCCTGACCAGGCTGCTGTTCCTGCCACAGTCACGAGCTGCAGATCTGATTCCTTTGACAGGTCCTGAGGTTACCTGTCCCCAGCAGCCTCAGTCTGCAGGGCAGTCTTCAACAGTGAGATCCAGAGCACTGGGGAAGAGTCTTACCCCCCAAGAGCTGTACAGAGCCTCACTGGCTGAACTAGGTTAGGATAGGAGTAGATAGGAGAAGGATGGAAGGAATAGAAGGTTTCAGTCACCTAGTTCAACTGCCAGCTGTATCCTTTTAATTTGGGGTACCCCACTGAGCACAAAAGGTTCAGATACCACTTCCCTTTTACTTTTTTTAAGCAGTCTCAGTCTCAATAATGCACATAAACTTATGACTGGCTAGTGTCTGTCCTCTTCCTGCACAAGGAGGGCACTGGTTTATCTGGAACAAGACCCATCTCTGTCCACAGGAAACCCTGCTATTCCTGACTGTGGGAGATGAAAAAGAAGCAGGACTCTTCCTTCTAGCTGGACCTGTTGAAGCAGTTGAGAATTTAGGTCCCAGGTAACACGTTTTGTGGTTTGTTTCAAATGAGTTAAGAGTCTTGATGTGCAGACTGAGAGCTGTGGAGTGGGCTCTGTGCAGGGCTCTGTTTGCTGCCTGGAGCAGGCTGGGCTCAGGCTGGGCTCTGCAGTGGGCTCTGGGCAGGGCTCTGTTTGCTGCCTGGAGCAGGCTGGGCTCAGGCTGAGCTGTGCAGTGGGCTCTGGGCAGGGCTCTGTTTGCTGCCTGGAGCAGGCTGGGCTCAGGCTGAGCTGTGCAGTGGGGTCTGAGCAGGGCTCTGCTGCCTGGAGCAGGCTGGGCTCAGGCTGAGCTGTGCCTCCTGCAGGGTGGCAGAGCTGCTGGGCGGGAAGGGAGCGGGGAAGCGCGGCCGCTTCCAGGGCAAGGCAGCCAAGCTGAGCCGGCGGGGAGAGGTGCAAGCTCTGCTCCAGGAATTCATCAGCCAGCAAAACCCTGGAGCATAAGAAGCAATTCTCAAAGCAGGATTGTCTTCCTTGTTTGCATAGACTTCACTAAGTTCTCTAGCAGGGAATAAAGACCTGAACCCAACAGCTGGTGTGCACGTGCTCTGTGTGGGGTGGTTTGGTGCTCACGAGAATGGAGAGGGGATCTGCCATCCATGCTTTGCTGCAAGGGCTCCTTTCTCCAATCAGATGGTACAGGGATTAAAGCAGTCCTTAGTTAACCACTTTGTAGGGTTCTTAACCCGGGAGGGGCCTCCAGCTGGCAGTACTTTGGGGCTTTTTGCTTTGCACCAGTGGCTGAGGAGCAGTTGCTTGGCACAAACACGAACACTCAAGCAAGAGGCAGCGGTCCCCCCAGGCACCTTGGCCTGGGCAGGGGCAGAGAGCAGCTGGAGGGGAGAGCAGGTTCCCCCCAGGCAGGAGATCATTCCCCACCATGCACCAAGTCCTTCCCCTTGCTGGGGCGCAGTTGTTACTGCTCCTTTTTTGACCATGGGGAGTTTTCGGGCTGATGCAGCTGTAAACTCCCTCGGGATCGGGCAGGGCTGTTCCCGGTGCTTTCCCAGCTCACCTTTCCTGCCCAGGCCGGCGCCGGGGCTGCCGCAGTCTGCTCAGGAGGCACTAAAGGGCGCTGCGGAGCCACACTGGGGCACGGCCGGTAATTTGGGAATGTACCCTTCCCCTTCTTGCTAGGAACGGCATGACAGGTTTACTCCAGATGTTGGTAATACACAGAGAAACAAAATAAAAGAAACCTCCATCCTAAGGAAGTTTATCTGTCGTGAACAAGGGGCTGGAGCAGCCCCAGCACATCGGGTTCCTGCCCGTGACTGAGCTGTTGGGGGGTGGCAGAACACCGGGAACCCCTGAGCCCTCCCTGGCACTGGGTGTGGGGGCAGTGCTGCAGGGCCCGGTGCTTTGGGAGAGATCCTGCACATGCACACATAGAGTGTGGCAGGAAGAAAGTACCTGCACCTCTCAGCCTGAGCGAGGATGTTCACTGACACAGGCAAGAGCTGGGCTGTGCAGCCTGCACGGCTGGGAGGTCAGCAGGGTGAGCCCACGGTCACCTTCCTGCTGCAGAGTGAGCACAGGGCCGAGGCAGGGGCTGGGATACTGAGGCCAGGGGGACAGGAAGGGGAAGGAGAGGCTGGGATACTGAGGGGGGGCTGGAACATCGACCTGGGAGGGGCTGGGATGCCTGCACCCAGGCACAGCCTGTGTTGGGGTGCGTGGTGCCTGAGTCCTGGCTCTGTGCTGACCACTCCAACCCCACAGCACGGCCAAACAACATCAGCTCTGTCCCTCACACCCTGGGGGCTCAGCACAGCCCAAAGCTGAGCTTGTTTCTGTAAGCAGTGAGGTGACACAAGTTTGTCCCTGTTCCTGGCACAAAGTGCTCCCAGAAAACTTGGATAAACAGCACAAAAAGCAGCTCCTTGCCCCCACTGTGCTGTTAGTGTTCAACTGCACCTCGGAGCAAATGGCAAAGACCCAGGGCACCAGGCAGTGCCATTCCCCGTGGTTTGAACGTGTCTTGCAGATGTTGAGGGTCCTCAGCACCCAGGAGGGATGTGCTCCCTCTGCCATCTGCAGTTTGTGCCACAGCCCTGCACGCAGGAGCTGATCCCCCATCCCGCAGTGCCAGCCAGCAGGACACCCAAACTCAGCAGGTAAACACGCCTTTAGCTTTAATAAAATACCCGCTGTGCACAGCCACACCCCCATGCTGTGTGTACAGATTCATGTTACACGTGTACACACACGGGTGCTGTGCACCCCACACTGCATCACAGCGGTGAACACCGGACGTCCCAGGGCTGGGGGCGGTTCTCACACTGGCACTTTATCTCCATGTCACAGTGTCTGCCCATTCCTGTCACGGAGCTGCCTCTTCAGCAGACCCCAGGCACACAGAGGTGAGAGCCCTGCTCCCAGGGGTGCCATCCCCAGCCCTGCTCCCAGGGGTGCCATCCCCAGCCCTGCTCCCAGGGGTGCCGTCCCCAGCCCTGCTCCCAGGGGTGCCGTCCCCAGCCCTGCTCCCAGGGGTGCCGTCCCCAGCCCTGCAGCGCGGAGGTGGCGCGTCCCCCTGAGCTGCAAGGGAGGACAGGATCTCCCGCTGCTGCTGCTGGGTCTGGGCAGGTGAGCCCCACCTGTGGGTGCGGCAGGGACAGCAGGGGAGTCCCGGGCGTGCAGGGCTCTCTGTGCCATCAGCCAGCTGCAGACCAGCAGACTGACACTGGGTAAGTGTTGGGGGAGCTGCCCAGCAGCACCACTTGTTTCATTCTCTCTCTGGTCCATTCCCAGTGCAGCATCAGCCTGTGCAGGTTCAGCAGGAAGCAAACGGTGGCTGAGAGGCACCCAGGGCCTGGGAGCTGCCCCTGAGCCCTGGGCACAGTTACCTGCAGGGACACCTTAGGCAGCCTTTTTGTCCTGCGTGCCCAGGAGCTGGGAGAGGCAGTAGGGGACGAGGCCCACGGCAGCCAGCGGCACAGCCGCGCTCTTGCAGAAGGAGAGGGCGTAGAAGAGCAGCTGCTTGTGGGAGGGTGGCTTGAAGAAGTCGAAGATGTGGAGGGTGAGGAGGGAGGCGGCGATGCAGCCCAGGCGGAAGGGCAGCTGCCGGCCCTGCTTTAGCCGGCTGCTCTCCTGGTACATGTGGGAGTTGAGGGCCAGCCCCAGCCCGAAGAGGATGCCCAGGTTACGGAGGAGGCTGGCAAAGGGGGTGGTGTCGATGTGGACCCACTCAGGGCGGCTGCACCACCTCTGTGCCTTCTCCAGCGTCCAGAGCAAGTCCACGTCAAACATCCACAGCAGCAGGTAAAAACCCAGGGTGAAGCTGAAGAGGGAGAAGGTGATGCCCAGGTACCGGCGGAGGCTGGCGTGGTAGATGAAGCGGATGTGCTGGAAGGTCTTGGCCACGGCCATCCCTGCCAGTAAGAAAGTGGGAGCACTGGTCAGTGCTGTGGCTGCTGCAGTCCAGCACAGAGGTGCTGCAGGGAGGGGGCAGGGGTCTGATACCCTCACCTGAGAACACCCCCGCGATGACCTGGTGGGGGAAGTGGGCAGCGATGAAGACTCGGGACACACAGACACAGCCCTGAACTGCCCAGAACCCAGCCCAAAGCACTGTCCACAGCACCCTGTGAGGGGAAAGGGGCCACGTTGGTGCCAGGGCCAGCTTGCACTGCCCATGGCACTGCCATCCCATACTCCAAACAGCCCCTGGGCTGCTGAGCCTGTCCTCGTGCAGACCCCACCTGGGGTGCCACTGCCCAGCTTCTGTCCACAGCCTTGTGCCTTGCTGGGCTTGGCTGTGCCTGTCAGAGCTGGAGCTGCCTCTGCCCAGCACACAGGTAGTTTTGGCACACAGCTTACCAGTATTTTAGTGTTCTTGACTGCTTCTTGCCCTCAGCAGCAGAGAGGAGTGCTGTCACCATGACGTAGTACACGCCTGCTGCACCCATGGCATGGCCAGATGGGCTCCCTGGGCAAGAAGAGACACCCAGGTCAGGGTCTGCATGGGCCAGAGCTGAGTACAGAAAGGTGTTCCTGCTGAATCACCACAGCTGCACCAAGGGTCAAGGTCTGCTCTGTGCAGGGGCTGCCCTGCTGCCTCCCACTGCAGCACAGCCAGCACCCCCAGGAGCACAGCAGAGCTCTCCAGAGCTGTCCAGGGCCATGTGCCACCTGTGGGCTCCCAGCCACAGCCCTGGCCAGGCCAGCCCCCCGCTCCTTGCATGTGCAGGTCACTGTGGGCAAGCACCCGCTGCTCGTGCTGGGGCTGGGGCACCCTACCAGGGCTTGGGACACCCTACCGGGGCTTGGGGCACCCTACCGGGGCTTGGGGCACCCTACCAGGGCCAGTCTCACAGGTGAGTGGGAACTGCTGGATCTCTGGTGCGGAGTTGTTGCTGTAATAGTCCGTGTCGTGGACCCACCAGTATGGTCTCTCCCCAAAGAGGATCCTGAAGAGAAAAGAGAAGGGATCTGGGGAGGTTCTGGGCACAGCTGCAGCTTCAGATGTGTCCTGGGAGATGGAAGAAGCAAAGGGCCCACAAGTGGTCCAGGGCATCCCAACAGACACTGCACCCAGCTGATTGCTTGGATCTGACTGCTGACACTGCCTGTCCATGTCCCAATCCCCAGCTCTGAGGTGGAAGAGCAAGAACTTCTGGCAGCAAGTCAATATGACCTCCTGTGGTGAGGGGCTCTGTGAAGACCCCCTGCTCAGCACCACAGCCCTGACTGATGGGAAGCTCTGTTTGCAGGAGGCTCCATCTCTCTGCCTGGCTCTGGCAAGGGGGGAGCCATTGCTGCCTGGCTTGGGAAGGAGTGACCATTTTCATTGCCCAGCTGGGGGCTGAACGCTGGTCTTTGTCCTTCTGCAGCACTGGGGCTGAGAGCACCCATCTGGCCCACATTAGCTCAGCTGTGCCAACACACTCGGGGCGAGTATTGGCCCAGGGCCACTCACCACTTGAAGACGAGGTTGAGCCAGTCCCCGATCACAGCCACCCAGATGAGCCTGATGCCCACGGCTTCGCTGAAGTGGAACCAGATGGGAAAGAGGACAAAAAAAGCATTCCTGAGATCAGCAGCATAAGAGATGAAGAGGAACCAGTCCTGGGAGCCCTGGAAGCGCTCCTGCAGCCAGTGTGTTGTCCGGATGCCCACATCGTGCAGGAGGTTCATGTTGGCCTCCATCCTCCTCTGCTGCCTCTGCCCTCGGCGTGGCTCCAGCCGTCCCGTGCTCCACCGTGCCACTGGGGTTTTATACTCTGCAGGGTCTTGTTTGTGACAGGCAGGTCACTGTCCCAGCACTGATCTTTGGACCCAAAACCACTTTTGCCAAAGGTACATCACCAGGAGGGTGTAGCAAACATGTTTGGAACAACTTACGTAAAAGGGGAAAACAGGCTTGGAGGGCGTGTGCAGTGCAGGGTGCTCCAACACAGCGCTGTCCCCTGCCCTGCACCATCCCCTTGCTCGGGGGGATCCTGCAGCTCTGGCTTATCCAGCTACCCAGTCCAACTGTTCAGCTGCTCCGACTGAACTGCAGCCTTTGCTCCACTGTCCCACGCTCTGTCCTGCAGAGCTGCCGTGTCCAGGGCTGGCAGTGCTCTCACCTCCCTGCATCTCCCTGTGAACCACCACCACAGCATGGCAAGGATGCCCAGGAGCATGCAGTGGGTGCATGGAGCAGAGGGCAGACTGCCCACCCCCCTCCTCATTTGCCAGGCTAATTTAACCAGGACTTCACAAAATGGGAAACTTTCCAAGGCGTTCCTGGAGCTCTCTGCAGTCCCAGACAGCCAGGCCTGGGAGGCTCCTGGCTGCCAGCCATGTTCTTCTGATCTCTAGTGTGCGGCTAAAGAACCTTTGCAAATAGGGAGGGCATTTTTCCTCCCAGCACCGCTCTACTGGGTTAATCCCTCCTGCCCCATCAGACCCTGGCTGCAGGGACAGAGCTGAACAATCCCAGCCCATGGCTGTCCCCTCAACCTCAGCCACCCTCTGCTGTCCCTGGCAGCAGTGCTGGCACCCCAACCTCATCATCCACAACCACCAGTGCACAGACACACAGCCCTGCAGCAGTGGGACAGGGTGCCCAGCCAGTACCCACTGCAGCTGAACAGGCAGCAAGGTGTTAATGATCTACAGCCAGTGAAACGCATCACTTATCTCCCTCCTGAGAAAATTCAGGTCAGGATCCTTGAACTGCTGCCCTATGCTGTTTGCCTCTGCAAGAGCTGTGTCCAGTGCTGAGTCCTGCTCACAAACAGCAGGAGTTACAGGTCCTATCCTGCCCCCCTGCCCATGCAGAGCCTGGGGAGCCACAGGGTCTGACAGGTGAAACACCAGCAAACTTTGCTCCCTGGGATACGGGCATGGATTGCCTGGGAGAGAAGCAGAGCAAACACCACAGAATCAGCCCTGCCACAGGCACATCCTTCCCAGCCTGGCCTTTCTGCACCCAAGGAAGATGGTCCCAGACCCTGGACTGAGCTCCCAACCTACAAAACATCCCAATGAAACAGAAGTTTGCATAGAATTTGAATTACTCTTGCAAAACAATTCCCCAACAGCTCATTCTGGGGTCTTCAACTCAGAGTGGCTTTGGCCAGCGTGAAGGAATGCAGCAGACTTGGCTTCCGTGACAAAAATATTTTGAAACCATCAGCAGTAAATCCTTCACAGGAGATTTCACAGCAGAAAATGGGGGCAAAAGTTGTTGGGGGATGGGGACTAGCACTCTAGTCCCCTTGCAAAGTGTCACTGCAGGAAAACTGGGTCCATAGTGGGGAGAGAGCAGGAAGCAGGATGGAAGCAGTCACCTCCCCCCTCCCAGCACAGAGGGCAGAGTGGCACAGCCCCGTACCCCCTGTGCAGTGCCAGGTGGACGTGCCACGGGTCAGGTCTGTGCCAGAGCTGCCGGAGTCCACACGGTCCCAGCGCTGCTCCGTGCCCTGCACTGCGGGTAAATCTGTGGCCCCAAAGCCACTCTGTGGAACTGGGGCAGGTTGGGGCAGCAGGAGCTGCCTGGGCACTGCACGGTTCTGCATCCTGGCCTGTTTGACAGTGGCTCAGAGAGCCCCAGGCCAGGCTCCAGCTCATCCCCTGCACCCTGCAGCCTTGCCAGCAGCACCGCTGGGGACGTGCATTGCGAACCGGCTGGCTGGCTTTCCCAGGGAAGGAGTGGGGCCAGGCTGGGGGAACACGCTTCCTGCCCTGGGTCTGTGTGCACAGTGAGCTCAGCTGACAGCCCAGGAGCTGTGTGAGCTGCTCTGGGACACGGTGTTCTGCCATTCCCAAGGCTCCGGCTGCAGCGCGGGCAGCTGCAGCACAACGGGTGCTGTAACGCAGCGTGTGCCACGTGCAGTGCCCGTGTTCGGTCCAGAACGTTCCAAGGTGGCTGCAAGGGCCCGGCTGGGCAGTGCCAGGGCACGGGTCACTGCGTCAGCGCGGGCAGAGTCCGGCAGCACCGCACACGCGTGGGCACGCGGCAGTGGGCAGGGAACCGGCCGGCCAGGGCCTTCCTCTCACACACGGCCTGGGAGGGGCCTCGGCACAGCCCCTGCTGTCACCCCAGGCACCTCTGCATGGCCTGAGCTGCCCACTCCTCCCAACGCCTCCCCCCTGTGCTGCAGCAAGCTGAGCCGGCTCCCAGGGCGATGTGCCACAGCCATTAGGGCTTCGCAAGCCCCTCACAGCATGGTTCGGGACAGACCCTGGGGGCCAGAGGGGATGGACACCCACCATGCCCCCAGGGACACCTTGCTGAGTGCTCAGCATCTGCAGCCACGTGTCAGGGCTGGCACCACCCTCACCAAGTTTCTTGGTGTCCCCATCCCAGCCCAGCACGCTGGGGATGGGCTCCGTGGGCTGTGGGATCCTGCAGGCCGGAGCTGCACGTGCAGCAAGGGCGCACGCACCAGGGGGCTGAGCACACTGGGCAGCAGCCAAGCCCAGGACTGATTAACGCAGCTCAGAACAACTGTTAAACATTAACTCCCTTGTTTATCCCATCCCCTGGCAGGAGCCTCCTGCCAGCTCCCAGGGTCCAGAAGCCAGGCCAGGGCACACTCGTGCAGCCATGCCAGGCACTGTGGCAGCCCCGCAGCCCTCAGACCCCTGCAGAGCTGAGCCAGGGCCATCCCTTACAGGGCAGCAGCTCCCACAGCATCAGCCGTGCCGGGGTCTGGCCCCGGCCCAGGAGCCACAGCAGCACCCGTGAGCTACGCAGGTTTGGGCAGGAATAGCACTCGAGTGCCTGTTTATTGGGAAGGGCAGACACGGGGCAGTCCAGTCTGGGGAGTGCCCATCTGGAGGTCCAGCCCCTCCAGCAGCCTCCAGCGAGCCCATTTCCCCATCTGCAGAGCTGCCACTGGGGCAGCAGCCAGAGCTGGTCTGGGCCCAGTGGCCCTGATGCTGCAACGGGTGCGTGGCTGGGCAGGGTGTTTGGGGCACCCAGAGCTGCCAGCTCCCTGTGGCTGGTGCACAGCAGCACCACACTGCTCCTGCCACCCTGAGCAGAACCTCGGGTGGCCATGGGCCCCAAGGGCAGCTGCAGCTTTGTGCTCTGGGCAGCCCCTGTGTGCACCGACGTTGGGATGGCAGGAGCCCCATCCCACAGGAGGGAAGCAGCTGTGGGCACCCCACAGTACACAGGGTGACATCCTGGATTAAATAAAAAAATCACTCCCAGGGGCTGTTTTTCAGGGGCTTTGGGTCCTCCTTTGGCAGTGCTGAAACGAGAACCGAGCTTCTCCAAAAACCTGACCCTGAGCATGTTACACTCTGGGCAGGGGGAGGGCAGGGCCTGGTGTGGGACAGAGCCCCTCAGAGTACCTGTCCCACAGCCAGCAGCAGCCCCTGGCCCTCAGAGCCCCTCAGAGTACCTGTCCAACAGCCAGCAGCAGCCCCTGGCCCTCAGACCCCACCGAGCGGTGCTGCCAGGCTGAGGTTGAGGAAGCCCCCAAAGTGGAAGGGGGGCAGGTGTGGGGCACAGGCAGCAGCAGAGGACAGGCAGGCAAGGGGATTGGCCCCACATGCCCTGGCATCCTGCTCACTGCTGAAGTAGACACTGTCAGATGAGTCCACGGAGGGGTCCTCGTTGAAGTAGTTGTAGGGCCTCAGGAAAAAGCCGACACTGTTCCCCACGGTCACCGTGTTGGGGATGTCTTCAGCATGGGGGATGTGCAGGAACCCCACAGTGATCCAGGCAACCAGGTCCTGGGCAGAAGAGGAACCAGGCATCTGTCAGGCTGAGCAGGACTCTTCCAGCCCAGCAGCTGCTCAGTCTGGCTCAGGGACAGGTGAAGCCTCTGTCCAGGGCAGGAGCTGGATAGGCCCCATAGGACTCAGCTCCTCTCCATCCCAGAGACCCTGGCTTACCTCATTGGTGATGGTCTCGTTGTTGATGAAGTCAGCAAAGGCGACAGTGGGTGTCCAGGGGTCGTTCTGGTTGTAGATGCTGGTGCTGGTGGGCTCCTCCTCCTTGTGCCGGGTGACAGCCAGCTGGTACCTGCCAGCACAGGGGTCACAGGGGCTTGTCCCTGCCAGCACAGGGCAGAGCAGCCATGACATTGCCAGCTGGCATGCACTGGCAAACTGGGGCTGGATACACCCCTGGTCTGCCCTGAGACAGGGAGGGAAAAAGCTGGCAGGGATGAGCACAGCAGTAATGGGCAGCAGCCCCAGCACCTTCAGGCTGGTGGGTGATCCCTTGCTGCCCATGACTTTTCCAGCATGGCTAGGAAACGTGAATGGATCCAGGCACAAAAGCTGCCACTCAATGCCCAATGCACTCCCTTAAGCCACAGCTACTTCTCACCCATACAGACTTCCCCAGCGTGAGCTCCATCAGTCCACCTGGCAGTGAGACTGGTCTGTGCTTATCCCAAGCATTTTCCAAAAGACTTTCTGTCCTCATGGGAAGATATCACAACCTGGCAACGCCAGTGCTTCCCTTAGGAATTCATCCTGCAGCCTACTTCCTCTCAAAGGGAAAAACGTGGTTGCTTTCAATTAGTCTGACGTGGGATCAGACTAATTAATTCTGCAGCCTACTTCCTCTCAAAGGGAAAAACGTGGTTGCTTTCAATTAGTCTGACATGGGATCAGCCTGTGAACTACCATGAGGAGATGTTATTAAGCAACTTTTCAAGGAAGTTTCAGAGCCAAAAGCTGAGCGTATTTGCTGTTTAACCCTTCCCTGCAGCCTGGTGCAGGCCTGCCCAGAGGTGACAGCCTCCCTCCACCAGGAGCAGAAGCAGCTGGACCCTCAGCCTCCCCAGCCCTGGCACCCACCTGCCCCAGCTGACAGAACGTTCCATGGAGCTGTTGATGGGCAGGTGCTTCCCAGCAAAGCTGATGACCTGGATCCGGTAGCTGCGTGGGTGCCCCCACTTGTTGGGATTGGGGCTGGCAAAGGAGATGTAGCGGGGCATGGGGGCATTGAGTGGGAACGCTGCCTCATCCTCCTTCTCCAGCCTTTTCCTGCGGAGGTACGGCCGCTCGATGGTGTTCTGCGTGCTCCAGGGATCTTTGACAAACTCGTACTCCATGTCCTGGGTCTCCAGGGAATTCAGCTGCCCTGTGAAGCAGACGAGAAAACCCTCTCGAGCTCTGCACCCCAAGCAGAGCTGCTGGCCACAGTAAACCACAGCCATGCACAAAGGTGGCCAGACCTACCGTCGACATCCAGGTCCACCTTGTAGTGGATGTGGTGGAGGTGCATTGTCCCCAGCGTGTGGGGCCCCACCCTGTTGCCATAGTCAGTGCCTTGGCCATGGAGGAAGGAGGAGCTGATGTAGCCGGTGGCGTGCACCTGGACCTCCACGGCCCCGTTGCCATGGAACAGGAAGTCCCAGATGTAGTCGTAGTTAATGAGCGTGGAGATGGTGCGGATGACCAGCGTGTTTTTACGCAGCCCGCCGTAGTACAGGGACGGCGAGTCGGAGAAGTGGCGCCGCAGAGGGAGGCCAGAGTCATGCTCAAAAATGCAGAGTGAGTTCTGGTTGGTTTTGGGAGTATCTGTCTCTGCCAGGTAGTGCCTGTCCACATAGGTCGCCGTGTAGGGGCAGTCGAGGCCCCGGACCAGCTCGTAGGCAAACCTGCCGATGCCAAAGCTCCCGTCGAGGTAGCGGGTAGACATGCCCCCAGGGCAGTTGGAGCCGTACAGGGTTAAGGCTTCCTGGAGACTCAGCTCGTAGGCAATCCTCTCCCCGCGGTATCTGATGTCAAAGAGGCGCGGGCCGGAGTTGGGGTTCATGCCGAAGGCAATGCTCCAGCCCTGGAAGGTGATGCGGTTGTCCCTGACGCTGTAACGGGGACCCTGTGGCTCAAACTGCAGTGGGCCCGGGGACCCAGGCGGGCGCCGGGGCCTCAGTGAGCCCAGCACTGCATCAGCCTGGAGCTTCTTGAGCCTGATGACCTCCAGCACACCGGCCACAAACTCCTGTTCCAGGTCCCCTGTGCTGGCAAAGTAGCGGCCATTGTAGAAGATTTGGCGCAGCTGCCAGCGGGAGACGTGGAGGTCCTTGTGCTCCACCAGCACCTCCAGCCCCACCGGGGACAGGAAGTAGCCAGTGCCGGCCACATTGTGGAAAAGAATAAACCAGGTCATGCGGTCACCGGACTTGAAGCCCCGTGGGGCTGTGGTGAGACTGACCAGGTCGGTCCCGTCAGACTCACAACATGCAGCGAGGAAAAGCGGTGCCTTTTTCAGCTCCCTCTGAATGAGGGCGTTGATATCCATGTACTCCTTGCCGGTGACAGGCCTGCTGTGGTACGGCACCTTCCCACCGTACTTGTGCACCGTCACGTCTCGGTGGTACACCGGGGTGGGCAGCGGGCCCACCACGTACTCGGTGACGTTGGGCTCTGCCTGCTTCCCAAAGTACAGCACAGCCAGCGCCTCCCGGGGGGGACGAGCCCCCCCAGCATCCAGGAACCGCAGCACCTCTGCCTTGGCGGGCACCTGCAGATCCATGGAGGCGATGCAGTTGTCCGAGGGTTGGGCACGTGAGGCGTCAACCAGCTGCACCCCGAGGTTTCCCTGCAGGTACCGCACCACCTGGGACATCTCCTCTGCTGTCAGGTCGGCAAAGACCAGGCTCTGGCCATCCTCTGCGTCCTCCTGCTCCGGGGGCAGGTGCTGGCAGGTGCTGGGGGCCCTTCCCCTGGTCAGCAGCACGCAGACCAAAGCGAATATCGTGGCTAACGCCAGACCGAGGAGGATGAGCACGGCTTTCAGGTTCATGCCTGCTGAGGCACCGAGTGCTCCTGAGGTCTGGCAGGACGTGTTTCTAGCTGCAGAATCCTCCCAGCAACTCCCCAGAACAAGGGGCTGGCTTTGGTTGGGTTTGTTTTTCTCCTGTTTTCTCAGCAGGGAACAGCCCAGAGGGAGTCGCAGGGAGGGTGCAAGAGGACGTTCTCACACATTGCCAGGATTTGCTGGGAACCATAAAAGGCAACTTTCCTTTGCTTCCCTAGAGGGTCATTATTTTCTGTAAACTCAATGCTTGTGCATCTGTCCTTCCGCTCTGGTCCCAGATCCTACACTGCAGAGCTTGCAGAGGATGGATTCAGTCGTTGGGGGGAAATAAACACAACTCCCTGCTCCTCCTTCTCTTAACCCCACAGATGCTGGGCAGGGAGCAGCGGCTATAGAGAGAAACCTTCCCCGTGCAGAGCAGTGCTAAACACAGCACCACTGCCCCATCCTGACACAGCCTTGCCGTCACCAGCAGCACTGATGGCTGCTGCCAGCATCCCCATGGTTCTGCAGCTGGCAGGGAAGGGACAGCTGTTTGTCACCCTGCAAAGGTGCCCACTGATCCTGAGCTACATTGTGGTACAGATGGGGCTGTGAGGAGAGGGACGAGGGCTCCAGAGCCCAACCAACATCCTGGCAAAGAGGCAGTGGCACTGGCCATATTGCATCACCAGCACCCACAAGACTCCTTCCTGCAAGGTCCTGTCTGGATCCCTCCCCTGTGCCCAGCACTGAGGGCCTGAGAGTCACAACCCAAGTGCTGGCCATGACCCCGCCTGTCCCCAACAGCCACAGGGCTTGGTGCCAGTGCCCACCTCCATCCGGCCCCTGAGCCCTGGGGTGCCCCAGCCCATCCCTACTGCCCTCCAGCTGGACATCCCCATGGCCTGAGGAGCACCCAGAGCCACACTGCTGGGCTGGTTTGTGGGCACAGGAAAATGGCAGAGACCAGCACCACCCCCCAGGAGACGCTGCTGTAAGAACGAGACACTCGAGAGCACTGGACCAGAACAATTTTCATTATTTTAACCTGAGGTATGCACTACACAGCACTTGCTTCTACAGCAGAGGAACAGGACTTTCTCTTCGTTTTCCTCTGGCAACAAATTCAAATTCAGCAATTAACAGATAATGTAGACTCCCATCTGGCATCATGCCAGGAAAAATCACGTTTCCCTTTTCAAGAGCACTATTTTAAAAGCAATCATAAAATGTGAAGTCACTGGACAACTGGAAATCAAGAAAACTTCACTAAAACACTGAAAATCTGAGACAGAATGATCAACCTGGTGTCTCTGACCACACCTCCTCACACCATCCTGTAGCATTAAAGCCTGCTCATATTTTGGAAACCATCATAGGTGAATGGGGGGAAGTTTGGCAAACAAGAGGCAGTTTTGGGCAAGCAGGCAAGAGGGTTGATTTCACATGCTGTGAAGTCCTGCTTGCTGGTGAAAAACACACCATCATGAGAGTATATAGAGGGGTCCAGGTCATAGTAGTTGTAGGGTCTCAGGAGAAAACCAACCGAATTTCCCACGGTCACAGTGTTGGGAATGTCCTCAGAGTGTGGGATGTGGAGGAAGCCAGCAGTTATCCAGGCAACCAGGTCCTAGGCAGGGAAGAGCCACAAGCCCCGGGTTACTCAGAAGCTGCAGCAGCAGTGACTGAAATACACATGGGGCCATGAGCGGTGACAAGAGAAGAGGAGGGGGATCCCCTTGGGCACCAGCCAGCTGCATTCCTACACACCAAGCTCCCCTCTCCTGGGAAAGAACCCCTCCCTTCCCAAAGACCTGCCACAGCCATGGCTGCAGATATCCACCCAGTGGAAGGGCCCTTTCCTTGACCTCCATGGCCTCACTCTGGCCTCACAGTGATTTTCATGATGTTTTGCCAGCATTTCTCCACAGGGAGAAGCAAACTTCTGCTCTGTGCACTCTGATCTACATTCTCTGACGAAAGCACCCAGCAGACACACAGAGAAGGGGATGCTCAAACTCACTTCCCTCTTTCCCCTGGGCTGCTGCTCTCACAGCTGGGCCCACTGTCCCATGGGCAATGTGGAGGTCGCTCTGCTCCTGGGGCAGCCTTGGGGCTCCTGTTGAGCTTGGGTGTTACAATCCATCCTGGGGACCCCAGCTTACCTCGTTGGTGATGGTCTCGTTGTTGATGAAGTCAGCAAAGGCGACAGTGGGTGTCCAGGGGTCGTTCTGGTTGTAGATGCTGGTGCTGGTGGGCTCCTCCTCCTTGTGCCGGGTGACAGCCAGCTGGTACCTGAGGACAAGAAAAGAGATAGGAGCAGCCCCCTGAGGCAGGGCAGAGCTAAATCACCTCCTGAAAGAGCCTGCAGAGCACAGGCCTGCTCCGATGCAGCAACCCCAGCCCAGAAGAATGTTTCCCTGTGCCTCCCAACAAGGAACATCCATGCAATGCCTTCCCAAGCCCAGGGGGTCTCTGTGAACCTGCCATCCCAGCCAGAACAGCCTGACCTTGCCCAGCTGATGGCCCTCTCCATGGAACTGGCTTCAGGGATGTGGTCCCCTGCAAAACTGGTGATCTGGATCCTGTAGCCGCGCTGGTGGCCCCACTTGTTTTTGCTGTTGGCTGCGAAGTAGATGTATCTGGGCATCTTTGACTGGAGTCGGAAGGCAGCCTGGTCTTCTGTGTCCAGGACTTTCTTGGTGAGCCGTGGCCGCTCTATCTGCTGTTCTGGATTCCAGGGAGCCCGTGTCATCTCAAATGCCATGTCATGGGCCACAAGGGAGTTTTTTACCCCTGCAAAGCCAAAACATAGTCACTGAGGAGAGACCCCAGAGACCCCAAGGAAATCACTGCAGCCAGTGCCTGCTCTCCCTGTCCTCCCTCCCTGCACCCTGGGCTCTGAGCACTGACTCTGTCCGAGAGCAGCTGTTGTTCCACAGCTCTGTGACTGTACACCACATGTGTTGGTCTATGGCTGGACATTTGTCTGAGCCAGGCAACACCACTCTGCAGCAGACTGTGAGAAACAAGAGGGGATGAGGGATGAGTCTCATCCCAGGGCAGAAGAACAGGTTTGCTTCCCGTACAAGCACAGCCTAATTAACAGGAGCACCAGTGGTGTTACTGCTTAACATCTCATCCTGCACACTGGAGGCACCTGGAGCAGCCCGGGTGCTGAACACATTTGCACATCACAGACAAGAGAAGCCTCGCACCATTCAGGTCCTGCCACAAAGAAGAGACGTGGGCCCAAGGTTCGGAGCAACAGGAGGGGCATGGGAGCAAATCAATCCAGGGACAAGATGGCAAAAGGAGGAGAGGAGAGCTGAGGAGAGCACTTAATGTCCAGTCCTTGTGTGGGTCTAGCAGAGGGGCCAATGCTCAGCACCTCCTGCCTGTCCCACCATGACACCCTCTGTGTTCTGCTCCTTTTATACTCGAGTACCCAGCTCGCATAAAAGCCATTTCAGAGCTGGACCTGTAGCCATCTGTGAAGGTTTGAGCCCCACAGAAGAAGATTTGTGTGCAGCCACCACCAAAGTCCTCATTTTCTTTCTTTTTCTCATGTGAACAAAACCCCACAACTCCCCTGCCAGTGTTAACAGTGACAGTCTGATTTTATTTGCCTTTTCCCTGTTCCTGCAGTTTTGCCACCCCCCATTGCAAGCACATCACCCTGCCCCAGGAGTGCAAAGGAAAATCTGTATAAACACCAAAGAAATTCAAGTTTCGTGAGTTTAAAAGTACTTGGGGAGTGTAAAAAGAAGAGACAAGAGCAAGACCTACCTCCCACGTCCAAGTCCACCTTGTAGTTGATGGAAAGAGTGTGTATTGTGCCCAGCGTGTGCTCCCAAAGCCTATTGCCATATCTCAGGCCATCCCCATGGAAAAAGGACGAGCTTGGGTACCCGGTGGCCTGGACCTTGCCTTCAATAGCCCCGTTCTGGTAGAAGATGAAGTCCCACACGTAGTCATAGTTCCCCACAGTGGCAATGGAGCGAATGACCAGAGCGGAGTTGACCAGCCCCCCATAGTAAAGCGACTGCAGGTTGGAGTAGTGGCGCCTCAGAGGGGAGCCCAGGTTCTGCTCAAAGATGCAGATGGAAGCCTTCCTCTTCTCGGGCCTCAGGCTCCCAGACAGGGAGGGTGTGTCCACGTAGGTGGCCGAGTACGGGCAGTCGACCCCTCGCACCAAGGGGGAGGTGTAGCGGCCCAGGCCAAAGCTGCCGTCCATGTAGCGCGTGGACATCCCTCCCGGGCAGTTGGAGCCGTACACGGACAGTGCCTCTTGGACACTGATTTCATAGGCAACCCTCTCCCCCTTGTGTCGGATGTCAAAAAGCCGCAGGCCTGTGCTCACGCTCAGCCCAAAGGCAAAGCTCCAGGCCTGGAAGAGGACGTGGTTGTTCCTGACGCTGTAGCGGGGGCCCTGCGGCTCAAACTGCAGCGGGAACAGCGCAGCTGAGGGCGCTCGAGGCTTCATGGAGGAGAAGTCCCCGTCCCACGGTGCCTTCCTCACCTTCTCCACGCTGATGCGACCCTGCACATAGGCACTCTCCAGCTGAACCATGTCCCTGTAGTACTGCCCGTTGTAGAAGACCCTGCTCACCGCCCACTGCGAGATGTCCAGGCTGCTGTGGTCCACCAGCACCTCCAGCCCCACGGGGTGCACAAAGAATCCACTCACGTTCTGAAACAGGACGAACCAGGACTTACGCTCTCCAGACTGTAACCCGTGAGGGACTGTGCTTTGAAATGCCACATTGGTTCTGTCGTACTCAAAGACTTCTCGCAGGAAGGTTGGTGCTGCAGCAAAGGCCACTGTCTCCAGGAACGCTCCCAGCTGCTCGTACTCGCTGCCCAGCATCGGCCTGCTGTGGTAC
>VZRZ01005244.1:0-17592 GCA_013398175.1 Climacteris rufus
GAGCTGGCAGCCGTTGTCAGGGCTTTAGAGACGTTCAAGGAGCCATTTAATGTGGTTACAGATTCGGCTTATGTGGCTGGGGTAACTATGAGAGCAGAGAATGCTCTACTAAAGGAGGTCTCGAATCCAAGAATATATGCCTTGTTCTCGAAACTAGTATATTTGATCTCCCACTGAGAGCAACCATTCTATGTTATGCATGTGAGCTCCCACACCGACTTTCCAGGACCAATTGTGGAAGGTAACCAGCAAGCAGATGCCCTGGCCATGCCTGCTTAGTTTTCCAACTTAACCAACACCTTTGAGCAGGCCAAACTAAGCCACACAATGTTCCATCAAAATGTTCCAACTCTTCTCCGCATGTTCCATCTCACACGGGAACAAGCAAGAGCCATTGTGGCTACACGCCCCAAATGCCAAAAATACCAGCTACCAGCCTTAGGCAGTGGGGTAAATCCAAGAGGCCTTAACAGCAGGGAGGTGTGGCAAACAGACGTCAACCACTTCCCTGAATTTGGGAGATTCAAATATGTACACGTCTCAGTTCACACCTTTTCTGGGGCTGTGTATGCTTCGGCCCATGTAGGGGAGAAAGCCAAGGATGTGGAAAAACACTTCCTGCAGGCTTTCGCCACTCTTGGCACCCCCCGCTAGATAAAAACAGACAATGGGCCAGCCTACACCTCCAGATACCTGCAGTGCTTCCTGCAACAGTGGGGGATTACCCATACCACCGGTATCCCTCATTCCCCCACTGGCCAGTCCGTGATCAAGCAGACTCACCAGACCCTAAAAAGGGTCCTAAACCAGCAGAGGGGAGGAGTCGAAGTGAGCTCACCTGCTTTAAGACTCTGCAAGGCCCTGTTTGTTATCAGCTTCCTAAACTGCTCCTTCGAAGAACCTGCTCCTCCTATTGTCCGCCACTTTTCCAACAACAAACTGCAAAAACTGAATGAAAGGCCACCAGTCTTAATAAAAGATCTGGACACAGCACAAGTACAAGGACCTTACCCACTAGTCACCTGGGGATGCGGTTACGCCTGTGTTTCAACACCTTCAGGCCCAAAATGGATTCCACGAAAGCCTTACGTCCCCACCAAGGACTCTACATCTCCTCAACAACAGCCCATTACAAAGATGGTATCCACAGCCTCCTGGAAGAGAAGACGCTGGAAGGAAGCAGGAAGCCCATCTTCTCGTGAACCTACTGAGCCATTTTATGAGTGTCCCCTCCGTTCATGTTTTAGTTAAAACCCTAACTTTTTGTGCTTTATTTACAGAACACCCATTGGGACAACCATGAATGGCACAGCCCTCCTTCGCCTCCTGATTGTGAGCTGGATCCTGATGGAACCATCTGCCGCATGGCTCATCCCTCATCCGAAAACAAATGTGTAGGTAGCCATGGCCAAAGCCCTGAAACAAGACGGGTTCTGTCTATTGAAGCCAGGAGCAGAAAACCCTGTGTCTACATGCGGTAGGGATCCCGCTCCTATCACAGGACTATCCCTTTTGCGGGTAAGAGGCCCGACCCTGTCACCACCTGGGATGAGTGGATCAAGATTCTGCCATGTGCACCAGAGGAGCCCCATGAATTGGAGCTGTTGGGGTCCTCCCAAGCTTTTTATTGCATCAATTTTATTATAGGTTGAGTGTTGCGGAGCACATCACTGCTGCAAAAATGATCTCTCCCTATACCAAAAACATGAATCCGGTGGATAGGGCCTATCAAACTGCTCATTGGTGCAATTTTACTGCACCTACACCATGGTCCTCTCGTGATCCGTGTTTTAATTCTTGATCTTGGCCAAAATGTGTTCTAATTGAAAGAGAAAACAGTTTGGAATATTCTATCCTTTGTGCTTTATGTAAAGTGGGTTCAAGGTCTGGAGACTGGGCACTTTGCAGTTGAAGGAAGGTGAAGTGCCTATACTTCTGGGGATTTCTGACTATTGAATGACAGGATTTTACAATTCAGAAACTCTTGTTTCCCTGGGGTCTGGGTTGCTGGAAATTTGCTATCAACCCTGAAATCACTCTTAATACTGAGAATTTTACAAGATCAAAGGAAACTTGAGTTTATTATAGTACAATCAATCATTAGGAGGTACAGGGAAAGGAAATAATAATACTAATACCCATAAGCTTGACTCTAAAGTAGAATACAAAGTTTCTGTAACCCCTGGAAAATTTCTGCTTCTCCCAAACTGGGATCCAGGTTTCACCTCAAGACTCTTCCCTACATATTGTTTTTATGAAAGGGAACCTAATTTGGAAAGGAAAAACGCTTCTTACGTTTCTGTTCTCACTTGTATTTCTTCTGACTAACTTCTCTCCTATGCATCCCAATGTCCTGTGTCTTTTACTCAGAGTATCAGATGGACCTCCTTTTTCATGGATCTCTTCTGCTATCATTGCAATCCCTGTCACATGGGGAAACATTTCTAGCGCAGCTTCACACTACTGAACACAGACAAGTTCATGAAACAGCTTGATTCTTCAAAAATCCATTTGTATGAAGTAGATACACTCTTTCCCTGAAGCCAGTAACTGAGGGAGGCTTACACCATGCTAACTTTGCATATGCTTCTACACATAGTTTCTGGTACACCTTCCTGTAGCTAATCTTTTACCAACATACCAATGAGAGTGAAGTTGAAATTCTAGGCCAATTCAAGGAGAGAAATATCCTTAACAAATTGTACACAACACAATCCTGTTTACAAAAGGAGCTCAGAGTCGTCCTTCAGTTGGTTAAAATCAACACCTATCCTAAGGCTGAGTCCTCTACTGAAAATAAGAGAATCACGTTGTGAATGTCCTAGGCTGGGCAAAACTTTGACCTATCATGGGCTCTGCTGAAACACAACCCTCACTTTTACAGTTTGTTTTTATAGCTGTTTTTCTAGCACATAGCCTAACAGGAATCAAATCTCTTATTCCAATCCTCAAATTCTCCAACATCAGTGAAGTGAATGAGGTGTATTGGTTTATGCTGTTGGCAAGAAGATGTTTAAGCATTCTGTGCTGCATTATCAATCCCCTGAAGAATCCAGTAACCTTGTTTATTTGAAGAGTGATGTCTAGCTCCAGTATTCTGCATTGGACTGTGTATTTGTAAAAAGGGGAATTCATAATTTCCTTGCCTATGGAAATGATGGGTCATGTGATACAATCATTTTAATCTCCTTCCTCTTGTATTTAAGTATTACTGCTTTAGGACCTTCATTCAGGAAACGTTACTTGGATTGTTCACATACACACAAAAACATTTACACTTTCATGAGCAGGAACAATCAAATACAATAGGATTGAGGTTATTTATTCTTCACTAAAAACCTTTACAAGATGGCTGACTATTGCTTTGCCCTCCTAGTTAAAAGTATTACAATTAAGAACAAATTTTTCCCTATTGGCGTTACAAGAAAATTGTAAAGCTTGCCAAATTCATAGAACACATATAAGGGACATAATTCAGGATAACACAGTACTAATATGTAATGAACCACATTTACATTTTTTTCATTAGCTACAGTTCCTGTATTTCTTCAGTGATATCTCAATTAGTCTTGGAGGATAAAGTTCTACATGAACACTAAGGTGAGTTCAGAGTTACACTGTTATTGAAGAAATTGTATTTGTATTGAGTGAATTTCACTAGATCTGCCATTTTAAAGGTAGATGTAGTGGAAAGGTTTTAAACAGTTGACTGCATGATTTCTAACCTAGCTGTTAGAAATCAAATTAATACAAAATCTAAAATCAAGTAGCATGCGTAAAACTAAGTAGCTGTTTAAAACTGAAGCTCAGGCTGTGCTTAAGAAGGATGAGACAGTCATCTCTGGTCCCATCTAATCTGCCCATTCTGCTGTGGAAAACACTTACCTACAACATTCAACCTGTTCTGGTTGTTTTTACTCTTTTTGGTTTTTTTTTCAGGGAGGATTTGAACTGACTAAACATTGGTCCTTTATTTATCCTCCTGGCGCAAAGTTGCATTTTACTCAGCCTATAAATAATTTTAGTTTCCTGATTCTTCAATCAGGTAATGCTTCCCTCTTCACAGTACTATTCATCTCTGATTTTCTTTGGAGATGAATTTTTCTGTCCTTACAAACCTTTCCCAGGGCTAGGTGCCAGGGATCAGTTCCAATGTTGGTGTTGTCAACCTTATCTGAGCTGACTGCAATTTCCTGGTATCTGGGAAAATAGTCTAGGGAAGTGTAACTTGTACCTTACATGCCTTGTTTTTATATGTCTTCTGAGGCATTTGCAAGTCTCTGTTGTCAGACACAATGTGTTGGTTCAGGTGGGCATGTGGTCTCAAATGGGGCTGTTGGTCTTTTGTAGTTCCAACGGGATGACTCAGGGATTTGTCACTTAAATATAGCATTAGGTTGATATACCTTTAGGTTACTGCTTATCCCTTATATGTACATTGCAGGGGCAAAGGCAAACAGAGCCATTTCTAAGACTTTCTGAGGATGAGTTTGGGCACTGGAAGAGGTTCCTCAGGGATGTTGTCATGGCACCAAGCCTGACAGACTTCAATAAGTGTTTAGACAATGGCACATGGTGGGATTGTTGGGGTTGTCCTGTATGGGGCCAGGAGTTGGACTTCATGGTCCTTGTGGGTCCCTTCCAAATCAGGGCATTCTTGATTCTATGATGAGATTACGGGCAGAACAATCCACCTGAGAACTCCTTTTTCTTCACAGTAAAGCAAGGATGTGAGAGTGGGAAACATAAGGCAAAAGAAGGGTTTTGTGCAGATCTTAGTATCTCTTAACAAGAAGATGAGGCTCTCCAGACACTTGTACTTTTCCTCTGTCTGTGAACAGTCTTTTGCCACCGTCTCCTCTCCCATGTTTGGTCCTGTTGCTTGCTCCATCTCTGTCTTGCTTTACGTTAAACTCAGGAATTTAAATGGGTAAATGTGCTTCTTTAAGGCTTATTCCTTTATGCCTGAAGGATCAACATGAACTATCTGAATTAGGTGAATCTGTAACAAGGGACACTTTTTACGCCTCTAGCCATAAAGATATTAAGCTCCTAGGACAGGTTTTCTTCAGTCAGAGCTAGAGGAGACCTCTACTACACAGTGTCTGCTTTGCAGCGAAGTTGAGAAAAGAAAACCGCTTCTTAAGTAAAAAGAAGCAAAGATATGCACACGTCCCACCAAAACTCAAAAATATCTGAGGGAATCATCAATCCTCATCATTTCAAAATACAGCTGCAGATCTCTAGACCAGTGCTGTGTTTTGTACTCAGATGATAAGATTAGGAATCTGTGTGTTTTTCCTGAACACATCCCATCAACAGGCTTTGAACCCTCCAGGGTATTTCAGAAATGTTAAGGATAGAATTTTGTGAATGACTACATAGGGCTGAGAATATGCAGAGGCATTCTAGAGTCCTCATACACAGTTGGTATGGGAAAGATTCTTGCTTTAGATAGCTACACTTTAAAAAAAAATTTCCTAGTTTGTTTCTATCTCCCTGAAAGAGAAAAATATCAAATATATGTAAAAAAAAAAAAAAAAAAACCAAAAAAACCCCAAGTTAATCTAAAGCAGCTATGCAAGAAAGAATTGATAAATTTTGTTGACAGGCAAAACCTCAAAACAACTTCAAAGCAGAGAGGCTAACAATCCAAGTTGCCTAAAGGTCCAGATCTGCTCAAAGTTCTTGTAAAAGCCCTTCAAGGCTAGTCTGACATATGGGATTTATAGACATAGGTGTAGGCTAAAACAAACATCTTTAGGGCAAACTAATCTAAAAGAGATATTTCAGTGCATTCACATACATTCACATACAATCTAAATAGTCTTTACAGACATGGACATATATTTTTGATCAGATGAATCCCAAGAGCACTGTTTATGTACACCTTTGGTATCCAGAACAGAGCACTGTCTCTTGTTCAAGGGAGCCTTCCAGGAGGATCACATTATCTTCATCTCAGACACCGGCAGTTAAACATTCAAGGTGTTTCATTTTTTGCAGAAATACTCCTGTGTCTACGTACTATATGATGGCTTCTTACAGAAAATAATGCTGATTTCACAAAAGTCTTGCTACAGCAGACTAATCTGGCTCTCTTCCTGCAGTGTTATGATATAAAATATATACCATTTATCAAACTCTTGGGTTCAATCACTATCATAATAAAAAGGGAGGTATTTAAAGTAACCTTTTATTTTAATCATTGAATTGTACTGTATTTTGATCAACATCTAAATTACAGGGAAATTTAACAAATAATAGCAACACTTGTGCCATGATGTAATGACTAAGCCTGAAATTGGCTTACCTTAAATCTATGAAGGGTATTAAATCTTATTTTAATTTCAAAATTACATCAACACAGATAACAAGAAATAAGCTAGTCATGACAGGAATAGAGTTCAAAACTTAGCTCACTCTTAACTTCATTGTATTCTACTTCTAGTTTAATTCAAGGCAATGTGCCCTAGATTTTGTATAAGCATATCCCTTTGGACAGTAAAATTTGCTTTCCAATTCATGTTTGTAATTTATTTCTAATTTTATTTGGAAAACAAGTAATGATAAAATAGCTGTAGTATTCCTATCGTGTCTAGGTGATATACTTTAGTCCCAGCATAAGGAACATATCAGAGATATAAACTTAAAAAGAAATTTCTTGTCAAAGTTGACAGGTTAAGGAGACAAGCTGATGCAATTAAAGAGGAAGTAGATAAGATTTTATATTATATTACAGCATGAGCCAAGGTTTTCAAGTTGGTTCTCAAGGGTGGAAAGATAGAAGATTATGTGTAACTAAGAGACCTGCTCACCTGAGTGTAATTGCAATTGGAACAAGATAAGCTATCATACAAACATAACAAATATCTGCTTTGCTGGTATTATATAATTTGTATGAATGTCGAATGTTATATTGAAATCTCATTTCCAGCCTTGGGTCTTTTGCTATTTAAAGTGACTCTTTGTGTTTTGGCATACTAAAAATCTAAGCTGACCTCCTTGATTCAGCTCCAAAGTGCATACAGCAGAGGAGCTGAGCTCTGGCAGCTGGACAATCACAAGATGGAACTCACTCCCCTGGTGCAACTGGGAATTGCTTCATATGACATAATGAACATATCCTACTCCTGTTTTGTGTTGATTGCATAGATAGAAATTAAATAGTAGCAATTCTATTTCAGGTTATTCCTTCATAAAAACCAACTACCTTGAACTACTCTCACATCATTTTCAGTTTTCTGCCTTGCACAAACTATTTGTTCACAGTAGGAAACTGACATGTTTCTTTCCTATGGAAAAGCTCCATGAATAAATGGAGGTGCACACCCAATGCAGCTAAGAGATAACAGAATAAAAATAGAAGCAAATACTGGTTAAATGAGAACGGGGTGGACACAAGTTGCAACGTTCAGATAGGATTGAATGTTTGGGACATGGTATGCCACTTGATTAAAATTTTGAATTTTAGGCTATTTATATTTCAAGCTCACTGACAAAAATCACTACATCTCTGGACTGTTTAGGTGAGCTATGATCCAGGAGTTGTCAGTATGCCAGAGACTTGGCACTACTTCTTTTGACAACTGTGTTTTTTCTCAATAAATAAGTAACTCAAGAGCTTATTCATATCTGGGTATTAGCTATTGTGAGTATGAATTTCATTACTTAGAGAGGCTGAAAATATCTGTGGACAAACACTGCCAGTCACTAAAAGCTTTAGCTTACAGCACAATGATATAAATTATCATAACAAGGCAGCTCAGAAAAAAAAATACTCAAAAAAAAAAAAGCATTGAGGTTAGTGGAAATGAACCTACTGTCTGCTTCTTGTTTCTTTTGCTCTTCATCCTGTTTTCTCTCAGGCAGACACATACCCCAATTTTTGAACTAGCTCATCTGATGGTTTTCTCTGTCTCTATGTGGTGGTTTGGTCCTACACAGCAAATGGGCACCAACTCAGCTGCTCTTCCACCCCCAGCAATACAGGGGAAAAATAGGAAAAATAAGAGGAAAAAACCCATCAAAGGTAAAATTAGAAACTGTTGAATACAGGAAGGTAAGGTAAGAAGAAGGAAAAAAAGCCACTCACCCCCACCTCATCTGGACAATCAGCCTCCAATGAGTAATCACCTCAAACACCACTACAACCATCCCCTATTTCTTTTTTAACATTGGGAGTGATATTGCAGGGTATGGAACATCCCCCTGGCCATTTTGAATCATCTGTCTTAGCTGTGTCCCCTCTCAGCCTTTTAATGGTTTCACAGATATGTTCCCTCAAACTCTCTGGATGATGCTGTTTTATCCATAAAAGGAAAATTAATTCCAACCCGGCTAGACCCAGTAGGCTCTAGTATGAATCCAAAAGGTCTGTATATGACTTTACAAATCTCTGATATTACTGACATCTCAGAAACAGGTATGAGGACATGATGGATACAGCTCATATGACCAAAGGAAGATGTCTCTGTACTAGCTACATATAACTACCTCTACAGTCAATAATGTCAAAAAGGTGCCTACAGAGCACAATTTGATCGTCTGACTTTGGGAACATCATTCACCAGCTTAAGTAGAAGCAGTTTGTGATGGTTTGACTCTGGCTAGGTGCCAGGTGCCCACCAAGCTGCTCTATAGCTCCCCCCCTCAGAGGGACAGGGGAAAGGACAAGATGAATCAGTGGGTCGAGATAAGACAGTTTTTATTGAAACAATAGAAAGCGAAGCAAGGGTCTGCGCGCGCATAAGCAAAAGAAGGAAAGTCAATCTCTACTTCCCATCAGCAAGTGATGTTCGGGCACGTCCTGGGAAGCAGGGCCTCAGCACATGTAGTGGTTCCATCGGAAGGCAGACATTAAAGAATTCCCCCCCTTCCTCCTTTCTCTCTTGGCTTTTATATCTGACCTGATGTCATATGGTATGGAATATCCCTTTGGTTCCTTCAGGTCAGCTGGCCTTCTTGTTTTCCCTCCCGAGGTCTTGCCCACTCCCTGCCCAAAACAAAGCTCCACAGCCAAAACACTGCTGTGTTATCAACAGAAGTACTGTTGATACTGTACTGGCAGGGCTGCTGAACTCTACCTCAGTTAGAACCAATACACAGTTCATACCATTTGTGTCTGGGAAGTCAGATTTGAGGCCTATAGGGTGCATGAGGTCTGAAGTATAAGGCTGTCATTAGAGCCCATCAAACTCTGCAGCAGCTGTTTACTTACATGGGAACTTGTCATAGCTATCCTCTGCAAACAAAGGAAGTCCCCACGCAACTTTCTCTTTAACCTCTCTGTTCTTCAGAAATATATATCTGGACTTTACTGCCATGCTAATAACCAGCTCCACAAGTTACAAGTGAGGGGAAGGAAACAAAATGAAGGAATGACACCTATGAATCTGAACAAGTAGTGGGAGAGAAATTCATCCCCCTTGGCTATAGGTAAACAAGGTAATAGGATGTCTTAGTGGGTGCCCGAAACCTTGTGATTCTGTGAATGCTATCTGGGACTTTGTGTCCTCAGGCTGATTTATCAGCTTCTGTCAGCAGCAGATGTCCTTTTAGGAGCCTGCAGAGACTCAAATGCAGATGTGAATCCCTTGGCCTTGGGAAAACTTGAAGGGCAGAAGAGGACATGACATAAACCTTGTGAGTGATGGATAACAGCTGGTTTGGGAATCAGTTATGAACCTCTACCAAACCAGATGGAAATCTCTCCAGGGCATCTTTGAGTCTGTGATTAGCCATTCTCTAGCTGACTAAAACATGTTTCTTCTTTCATTTTTTTTTTTTTTCCTCATCCTGAGAAACAGGTATGTGAGGTAAGGTACAGTACATGGGCTGGAAAGAAAATAAGCGAAGAAGGAAAAGAAAGCAAACAGTAATGAAATAATAAACTGAGTTCAGAGGTGTCTGACTTCCAGGATTCAGTGGAGGCTGCCTAGCTACCAGGCAGACATACTACAGTCCAGTGGTGCTTGGCTTGATATTCCTAGACTCTGCTGTTGAAGAATACAATTGTGTTCTTTTAAGTCAAATCCTAGAGATTTCTTGAGAAAAAATAGAAACCCTTCAATTTTAATTCTCATTTTAGTTTATCTGGTCTATAAATTGTTGGATTCAATATTGTGTGTGGCAGAAATACAGCTGGTGCAGCAACAGGATAATAGAATCTTTTTTCTGCCTTTTAATGTTTAATATAAAAATATGTTGTTTTTTAATAAAAGCAATGACATAAACAATGAATTCAATAAGGATGTCATAAATATATCCAAAGCCACACAGATACAGATATCAAGTGGAAAAGTTTAGAATTACAAAGCAATATCTGGCACAGTGAATGCAAGGCATGAACTGAATACAGCGAGTATTTAAAATGCTAATTGTTCTACAACAGAAGAAGGTAATTAATTTTAGAAATAAATTCTTTTTTTCCCCCTTGAAAAAATTCCTTAATTGTGCTTAAAATAATAATGAACTAGAGGGAGATCAGAGTATATTTTAAGTAACCCTTTCCATACAAATATAGCTAAAGTCTATTTAGCTATGCATTTCTCTGCATATATCATCAATGTATTTGAGTACTGTTGGTCCCAAAATTTCATGTTCATTGATTAGTGGCATTTAAAATAAAAGTGTTCTAAACATTGGTAGAATAATTTTCCACTTGAAGCATAAAATATTGGAATATAAATTCAACACTTTTTAAACTAGAGCTCAGATACTGCTGCAAGTTATCTTTTCTTACTCCATGGGTAAAATTCTCTTTTCCTCAAGACAATTTAAGATTTACCTATCCAGCCTTTGTTGCTGGCACGTGCTTCTAGGCAACAGAGTTGTTTCTGAGATGTGGCAAGGGTCTTCTGTTTTTCATAACAGTCCCAAAAAACAAGAAAAGGGGATTATGGCTGTGGAGGAACAGGAGTGAGTGACAGAAGAGATGACAAGGCAGTTTCAGCTGAAGTATGATGTGACTTTACTGAAAACTGATTGTTCCAATTTCAGAAGTGTATCTAAAATTCAGTGTTATTTTTATTGGTTTTGGTTTTTTGTTTAGAGAATTAACTAATGTTGTATCATCTCCTGGCCTTAGTCCTGTTTGAAATGGAGAACACAGATATGGATTTGAATAATTCAAATAGTAAGTGTCTACTGACTGTGTTGTATATGTGAACTTAGAGCTGAGTTTCCAGACTGACAGCCAAGCTGTTGCCAGTTCTGTAGGTATGATCTGGGGATAGAGAAAATGTTGTCCTCAGGGCTCTCAGTTTGGCATTTGAATAGAAATGGGACTCAGACATATTTAAAGGACTGTACTCTGCATATAAATACACTTTACTATTATAGAGTCTAAAGGGCAAGTTATCAATCATTCCAGTGGCTCTCACCTGAGGAGCTGGAGTTGGTGTCAGGGTTTCACAAGTACTGTTCTCTTTTCTCAGTGTTGCTCAGTGTCTGGGTGGGAAGAAGTTCCACGAACAGATATCCTGCTTTGGCAAAGTTCAATAGCAAACTATACTTATTATAAATAATCCCAATAAATAGTCATAGTAATTATAGTTTTTTCCAGATATTTTGTAAACTGCCTAATTAAGATATAACATTTCTAGCAAACTGTTGCTCATCATCAAAGACAACCTGACCTGCACCACTTATATTTTCTGTTAACTGGCAAAGCTATAGTCTCATCCCAATTTAAAACCAAGTTTTATAGATATTCTTCCAATGTAATTCATGTACATTTATTGCCAAAGGGAAATATCAATATGAAGTTATAATGTAATGTAATGTAATATAATATAATATAATAATATATTATATATTATAGATACATTATAACTATCATATATAATATAAAACAATATTATATTATATAATTACTATTTATTATATTATAATTATTAATATAATATAGTATAATATAATAACTTATATTATAATTATTTATATTATATTATATTATATTACATTATATTAATTATATTCTTTACAATTTCCAGTGCTAGTCATGTGATTCAGTCAATTGATGGGGAAGAAACTTGAACTAAGGTGTTCTCAAAGTTAATAGTAGATGATTATTTGATTCTGTCATCCTTTTGAAAGTACTTGGTATATTACCCATCAAACCCATCAAGCAAATAAAAACTTATGGTGCTTTTATTTTCTGCTTGACGTTTTAAACATGTATCTCATTATTTAAATGTCCATAGAAGTCACCTCTTTCATTGCTCTGAAATAACACAGTAGCAACCTGCATATTAAAATAATATTAGAGATACAAATTTAAACCAAAACAAGGAACATCTCTAGTCTAGGTTGTCACTTCAAGTGAGTGGATTGACAGTTGAAATGAGAATTTTTTTGCTTTTGTCAATTCTCATTAGACCCTTAACATAACGTTAATGTACTGTGAAGTCATTTCTTTACCTTTCAGTGCTTGAATAAAACATAACTAGAATAGCTACCATGAAAACTGAAATTAACAGAAAAAGGAATGTAAAGACTTGATATAATGCCTGTCCCTGGAGGCCATATAACAAGTGCCCCAACTGCCATGTCTTTTGTAGAAAACATGAGTCTTCCAAGCAAAATAACTCCATGCATTCCTGTTCTGTGTTTGTATGGAAGATTTTACTGCTGAAATGGAGGCCAACAGTAATGTCATTTGTTGCTAGTGGGTTTGAAAAACATAAACTAAAACAAGCCTAAAATGTGGTAATGTGGTAAGCACTGTGGTCATGGTTACTGTCAGCCAAGATATTTGTCTTACTTAAGTAGAAGTTTTGAAGAAGAAGATATATTTAATTATGAATTTGTAACAACATTGCCGTAGAAAAGTGCTAGTTGGTGCTGTTACTATCTCTGACAGGAATGCAGAGCAATTAGGATGCATATTGGAGAAATGCTTCATACTTAATGATGTGAAGTTGGTATGACACTTCAACATTTTACCAATAGTATTGTGTTTATTTTTAAAGTCCATACTAATTTCCTAAAAGTTCTATGTGTGTATTTAAATACCTTTCTGCATAAAGTCAAAAATGTCAACCTTCTCCATGGTTGAGAACAGTAAAAGTAATGTATGTTCCTTTTGATATTCTGGTATATGTCAGACAACTCATTTAGTTATTTCCTGTTTTAGTATTTATCTCCTTCTAGTCTTCAGCTGATATCCTCTTCTCATTTTCAAAGCCTTAACAACCAGAGGGTTAACCTGCAATAATCTCTTCTTACTCTGTCCTCTTTTTCCTTCTAAGAACTCATTTTTTCTATCCCCTCTTGTCTATAAAGTATCTTTTGTTTTGTCATGTAGGATTAGAATTACCTCCACATACTCACTTAAAAAGTAATCTGTTTGGGTTTTAGTATGAAAAATTCCTTTTTTTTTCCCCTCCACATTTTCTAGGTAGTAAATAACATTCCTGATATTGAATCATGTAGTCAACAAGAGTCAGCATTTAAGCATATTCTACATTATTTGGATCCAAACTTGTCCAATATTTTTCCAGGATTATGGTAGAAGTTGCATTAAAAAAATATTACAGTCAGATGACATGATAGTGAAGTGACCCTTCACACAGCAGGATTGACTTTTGAGCAGACTAATTTGTTTGTATGATCATTTATTTGGCGATGGCAGAAATAGCAAAAAATGTTCAGAATTATATGCCCATATTTTCCATTTAAAGTTCTTAAAAATGTCTCATAAAAACATTACCATTTCCATTGTGGCAAAAAAGTTATACAATGAAGATTTATCTTAATTTCTGTCAAAATTTATAGTTAGTGGAAAGCTCCAAGAGAAGTGATTTTGCACAAACACAAGAACACATAAAGAAAATAAAAAATATTCCAAGATTATATGCTTTACCTTTGCTCAGTTTTTGTATTCATACACAGATGAGATATATTTTTTCCCTATGAGATCTTTATAAGAATAAGATTAAATTACAGTAATTAGACTGGATAAGAAAAAATTGAGAAAATGACACTGTACCAGTGTAATGATTGTTTTGTAACCCTGAGGAGAAAAATAGCAGTGGTGTTTCTATATATTTTTTTTACTGACTTTATAGTTGGTAAAGCAAACAAAGATAATTCATCATTTTCCACATAGGAAAATCTATTTAATAATCTGTAAGAACTTCTGTACACTTTCAAATCTTAATGTCTCACACTTCCCTAAAAAATAAAAGTGTTATTATTACCAGTCAACTCAGAAGAGATATTTCTTTGGTCATTTTAGTAAAAGGTACAGAAAGGCCCTGAATACCAGCTACTTTTAAACTAATTTTCCATAGTTAAGGACATCAATCTCACATCTTCGAGGTTTGCACAGAACGACACATTTTTCTTGAGTGTTAAGTGTAAATATTCCACTTTGTCCTTCAGCTCAGAAAATGCACCCAGAAGTTTTGATTATGCTTGGTATCATAAAAAGTGGTGAGGAACTGAGAGCAGATTTCAGTGAAGAGAATTATGTGTGATGAATTCACACATGGTTCCTTTGTTTGTCTCACTTACAATACTGTCTAAATACTAGGGAAAGAATTATGTTGTAAAATGCTAAATATATGTTCTACCTATATGGACTATAGGACCTCCAGGGGTCCATTCAGATTTATCCCATGATACTATAAAATGTGTATTAAAATGTCAACAAAAATAGGATTATATAATTATCTTCATTCATTAATTTCACATAGTTTACATTAATAGTCGTAGATTGAGAATTTCAAAGCAGTTAATGAGTGCATCTTACAGCTCAAACATTGGATCTTTGATTCTCCTAAATAGTCATTAATTGACTGTGAATACCCTGGTTGACACTTACTGCTTTATTTTTGCATAAGCTGGTGTGTAAAACAACAGAAAAACAGACATAAATTGAAACTGTGCAGCAGCTTAATTTAGAATAAATGTACATTGAGTCACAGGCACAAATAAATGATGGAGCTGCTAAAATATTGACCAGTGTTTTAGTGTTTTGTATTGGTTCTAACTGAGGTAGAGTTCAGCAGCCCTGCCAGTGCTGTGCTTCAGTTGATAACACAGCGGTGTTTTGGCTACTGCTGAGAAGCACGGTCCCGCTAACATTCTCCCCCATCAAGGGGCAGGGAGTGGGCAAGACTTCGGGAGGGAAAACAAGCAGGCCAGCTGACCCAGAGGAACCAAAGGATATTCCATACCATATGATGTCAGCTCAGACATAAAAGCCAAGAGAGAAAGGAGGAAGGGGGGACATTCTTTAACGTCTGCCTTCCAAGGAACCACTACGCGTGCTGAGGCCCTGCTTCCCAGGACGTGCCTGAACATCGCTTGCTGATGGGAAGTAGAGATTGACTTTCCTTCTTTTTGCTTATGCACGTGCAGACCCTTGCTTTTGCTTTCTATTGTTTCAATAAAAACTGTCTTATCTCGACCCACTGATTCATCTTGTCCTTTCCCCTGTCCCTCTGGGGGAGAGAGCTATAGAGCAGCTTGGTGGGCACCTGGCACCTAGGCAGAGTTAAACCACCATGTTTCTACTGTTTAAAACACTTTTTCTCATTCCACTCCGATGGTCTTCAGAGAGAAAAGGACAAATACACGTATTTAAATTTCTCCAGCAAAATTTCGTATTTGACATGAATATAGGACAGATATCATGTCTGATCAACATCAAATGCTTGTTTCTTCTACTATAAATCCATAGAAAGTTTTCAGTATGTGCTACTGTAGAGCAGAAGTCTAGTCAGAATTTCTTACAGAAGAGAAAGTGTTTCCGTACAGAGTTTTTTTGCCAAAACAAGGTTTCAATTTTTTACTTTTATCTTCATGGTTGTGCAGTTTGTGTGAAAAGATGAGTGTTGCTTGCTTTCTGCTTGCCAGAATACAGGAGGTCCTTTAAAACACAAACATGGTTAAAGAAGAAAATTTCTTTATTTCAGCAAAATAAAAGCTCAATTTCTTCTTGACTGTGAAATTGTAAAAAAAGTTGCGATGCAAAAAAACCCCACCCAAACCAGCAAAGTACAGTTTTAGATCACTCTTAACAGCAAAAAGTTTCCTTAACTGCTCCAGAATATGAACTTGGCTCAGCATGTAAAGCATGAGAGTTCTCCTTTTGCTTCTTTCCCCATGTGCTGCCTTACACTGGAGCACTGTCCAAGGCCACTTTGATTCCTTAATGGTAGTAATATGATGACACAGACATTTCAATGTCATTACGCATTTCAGATGCATTTCTCCTGTAGCCCAAATCCATATAAACATAAAGGCAGCAGAAGCAGGGAGTTGGTTGTAGCTCTTGATTCTCAGTTACCTAGGTTCAGTAAGGCATTATCCCTCTGTAATTCCTTGTTTCCTATTTACTGTTCTGGAACATAATTTCAAACTTTTCAGCCCTCATTTGGAGAGGATTTGGGGCTGTGAGCATATTAAGAGCCAGATCTACTTGCAATAAGTTTATTTTAACATCCACCTCTGTTAAATAAGGATAATTCTTTGTTTTGTTTGGCTGATGCAGAAGCAGTTGTACTGATTTTTAGACTTCAAACAAGTGACTGTACTTTGTTTAACATTCTTATGAGGATGCTGGTGTTAATACCTTTCTTCATTTTCAGAGGTATCACATTTGTATACACGAATAAGTGAGAGACTAAGTTAATGTAGACTAAGTTACTGTAGCTATATCCATTCTTAATAAGGACATTCTTCATTTACACTGTTGGTCAAATATACAGGCTGATTTTTATTGCTTAGTTTCTGCTACAGTACACAGGTGATGAGTTAAAGGGAGTATTTTAGACGCAACTGCAAGAATTTATCTTTTATAAATGATTCTGTTACTATCAAATAATTATAATGTGTCTTCCCTAGCAATAACGGGCACCACAGGAAATAAAACTGCAGTACAGACTTAATCAAATCTAAAGACAAGGTCATTGGAAAGTTACATACATTTTTTTCCCATATTGACAAAAAGAACTAAGTTCAAATGTAAATTAAATGTAAGAAAATGTGCCTAATCATTTGCTCATAGTTTTTTTTCCATAAGAGTAATCTAATTGCTTAGTAATTAAGAGCAGTAACCATCCTAAAATGTGCATTGCTGAAATCTCCAGCACTTTTCAGAGTAAAACCCTGTAGTGTCTGCAGTTCACTATCTGTTTATTCTCAATTTTTATCCATTAATGCCTTATACACATTTAATATATGCAAAGGCTATCTTCAATCATAACTGTTTCATTATTAAGGCCCTAAAATTTAAATAACTGACAGAAATTTCATTCAGCATATCTTTAACTTGCCTCATATCTTCATTTTCCACAAACAAAAAATGAAACCAGTGCAGCTCAAAAGCCTGAGGTCTTTTGTTTGAACTAATGGAATAAAAGAGAGAGCAACTTCATCAAAGGTCAGATCTCCCCTCCTACCCTTTTGAGCTGGGTAAAAGGCTGATTTGAAGGAAAAATCTCTATTAAGTTACTATGAACTGCTTTTGAGAAGAAAGTATTGCTCAAATCTACAGGCAGTCCCAAAACACTCCAGGACTCTATATTTTTGTCCTTCTATCTGAAGTTGTCTTTCACCTTGTTCTAAAGCCCTGAAGAT
>VZRZ01005244.1:17717-51234 GCA_013398175.1 Climacteris rufus
CCCTCTCCCCTGAAATTTTTGGTTTGATTTGCTTTGTTTTGAGTTGGGGTTTTTCATTTTTTTTGTAAGTTTGAGAGTGTGTGTATGTGTGTGTGTGTGTAGGTAGGTAGTTTTGTATTGTTTTGTTTTGTTTTGGCCTTTTTTTTTCCTTGAAAATTGTGGGGTTTTCTTTTGTAATGCCTAATTGATTACAAACTTTTTACTGAAAGAAAGTATTAGATGCTTATTTAGGAGTTAGGCTGTAGGAGTAACAAGTATTATATGGATCAGATGGTTTAACTTGCCATGTACTTGCTGTTCTCCCCATAATGTAATAGGAGGAATGTATACAGAGGAAATATGGAATAATTTTCTCAGCATGAGCCAAAGTTCAGTCCTATGATACTGAGAGAGAACAACTCTGGATTCTTTGCCGTTATTTCATTTTGTGCTCACTACCCGTACATTTCTTCATAATGTTAAAGGAAAAAAAGATGCATAAGTGTCAATTACCCTGTTAAAATCCCCTTCCTATCTGGTATCCTATCTGGATTCCACCAACCTTTAGCACAAATACCTTGGGAATTTTTCAAATAGCTGACAGAGGCAATTACTTCTTCAACATTAACAGTAAAAATCAGTTAAGAATTCAAAAGTGGTCTTATACAGTTTACTTTCCTCCTTTGTTTTTTTTGGTACAAAAAAAGCAATTGACCATATACTGCTTTTATAAGCTTTTATATGCATATATGCTTTTAATACCCAGAATTTTTGTGGCATGAGACATGAAGTATGTAAGGATTGCTAAAATTTTACAGACTGGAGTAAATTCCCAAATATTTGGATGAAAGCTTTTTTTATAGCTTCCTAATATTAACTAATATTGGGCACTAAATAAATACGAGATTCTGATGTTTAGAATAAATAAATGGCACTATATAGCAAATACTGTCCATGCACTATGTATTGCTTCCTTTTATTTCTAATTGCTTTTCACTTGTGCACCATGACTCCATCAAAATGAGGCCTTCTAAATTTTTTGGAAGAAAGTTTCTTCTTTTCACTTTGTAATTCAAGGAACTTTTGTGACATAGTTATGCATTAGCAACCAAGGCATAACTTTTGGAAAGTATTCATGCCATTGGTAACAATCTCTTCTTGTGTTTCAAACTGTCTGCTCCTTTTGCAGCATATCTACAGTCGATTGCTAGGAAATGTACCTGAGCAGGAACATGTTGCAGACAAAGAAAAAGGAAAAATGTAGACCAAACAGGACAAATTTTTAATATAGTTTTATTTTATTTTATTTACTATTTTATATTTAATCCTTCTGCAGAAGGCTTCAAATCTAATTAGAAAATAAAGAGTATTGGAAGGTATTATTCTTGCAGAATATTTCTTTCTATCACATGTGTTTTTCTGGTAGCATCAAAACCAAAACCTGTAACTACAAAGTAATCATCTAAGGACACAAATATAGACAGTTTATATGAAGAATCGATAGGTGTATAGAACAGAGAGGACATTTTTTTTGTCATGCAAACTCTTTTTATGGCTTCTCATTTGTCTGCATTTTTCTGGTGTGCTGAAATAATTCTCAATTCCTTGATCTATTTACAAAAATACAGTATATATCCCACTCCAAAAGCTTTTGTCTGCATTATTTCTTCAAGTGGAGAATCACTTTAACCTCAAAAACTAAAGTTTTGCATAACACAATTCTGTTGCCTCTCAATAGAATAATGTATATACATTAACCTTTATTCAAATCTGTGAGTAACTGTAATGCAATCATAAAAGTACAGGTGAATATTGTACTAAATTTTACTGAGAACTCTCATTAAGTAATATTTTATCTTGACTTTCAAAGGAAATGGAGTGTACATGAAAGCATGGTGTAGATGTGTCTGTCTTCCCTACTATTATTTGAAGGTATTTGATAGCCTCAACCTATTTTGTCTTTTTAAAGGAGAGATTTACAGGTAAAGAAAACATATCCTGTTAACATTAAGAGCTGGCTTGCATATTTAACACTTATCAATTCACCACAAAATCCCCATGAAGAAGAATCATGTACCCCACACACAGTAAAATTTCAGATAAAACTTGAATGTACTTAGAAGCCAGATAAAAAGTACCCATAGGAAATATTTTTTTCAGATACTGAAACAGCTTCTTGTCAATAGGAGTCATTAATTTGAATCAGGGTTTCTGTACACTGTTTTTATTTTAATGTTAATAAATATTTTGCATAAAGAAAATATTCAGGATTAACAGTGCTGTGTTTGTACATCTTATGGTAGGCAGTATAAACTGAACTAATGTTCTAAAAATAATCAATAATATCTTAAAGAAATCAAATAATGTACTAGTTGTGACATCCAAGAAAGAAAGTTCTAATAATTTATGACTGTAGTTCACATATTAATTTCTCTTTGCAATTTTTCAATGGGTAAATGAATCACTTGACTCAGAATGTAAAAAAAATTGTTGAAATATGGAGAATATCAATGAAATATTTTAAATTATTTTGTTCACTAATACCATTTAGCACTACTTCAATTGGTTATCAATCCATCTGATTTAAAGTGAAAGGATTTGGTAAAACTTTTAAAATCTCAGTGACTCAGTCACAGCCATCTTTGTTGCAATAAAATCAGAAAAGTTTCCACATTTATGACAGTAGGGAATTTAATGTCTTCTGTTGATATTTTGACTGTCAGCATCTCAACCTGAATTTGAGTTATTACATCCCAGTTTTCCAAGCAGTGTATTCATTTAGTTTATTGAATTGTGATTATATTTAAGCTGTTCCTCAGTAGTTAAGCAAAGGCAATTTATTTTCATGCTGAGACCACTATTGCTAAAAAAAAGAAAATGTTCAACACAAAAAATAATGTTAGAGTTCCAAATATGAACAGTTTGACCTCAAACACATTAATATTTTTACTCTAAGGGTTCTAGTAGATATTGTTTAAAAATACAGAGGCACTTGGGGATATCTTGCAGTAAAGGCTGCTTCTAAGCCCTCCTTGATTTGCTACCTAGTTGGGAATAGTCCATACATGGGAAGGTCATGAAACACAGATTTCACAGTGAGCTGCAGAGCCTGACTGCCCAGGATGCTCCCTGTTTAAGCAGTGGTGGGACAGAGCATGGAATAGGCTTAGTAAGGCACAACCAGGGTCCCTGTTTTGCAAAAGGACAAATGCAGCAGAGAAATGGGTCATCCTGTGTCTCAATAACGACACGAAAGAAGGACACGGACACCTCCTGAGAGCAAAGAACAAACTGCGGGCGGACCCCCCCCATCTTCATTTTATATGTGACTTATAAACCACTGTGGATTGGAGGAGACAATGAGCCTCCCCTCAATCACACTGGTCAAAGGAAATGTCCATCAAACTTCTGTGCCCAGGAAAAAGGGATGTAAATAAAAAGATACCGTTACAATAACATGGCTATGTTTACAAAGAATGTGTGAGAACTAATTACAAAAGAATGATAACATCCAGAACTGCAAAACTCAGGGCAACAATCCTGTACCACTGTCAGGAAAGTAACAGAGCATGTTTATCCAAAATTATCTGCTGCTGAGATTGGAGAATGTGTGTCTTACATAATTGCTCTGAACTATCTCTAGTATACTGGGAGACAAATTGTTAGGATTGTTTAATAGGGGATTTAGTGAAAGAAGTGAGATATGAATCCTAGGGGAACAAGGGGTAAAAAGGTTATATTCACAGAGTGCAAGGAATAAACTGCCTGACAAAGCTTGTCCTGTCATGCTTGTTTATTCGTTTAGGTAACACACTGGGACTTGTAAACACCAGTGCTTCAGGTGAGAAGTCATTACTTCTTCACAGCTATCATAGCTGTACGACACTTAACAAGGGCTGTCAGTTGTCTCACTTTTCCACACACAGAGAGAAAAGGGCCATATATTTCACATTGTGGGTAGCGTAAAATAAGAATGAAAGCCAGGACATATCAAACCCTCCCAGAATGGTTTATAAATGTATGTATATACATATATCATGCAAATAGGACCTAGGAGATCAAATCAAGCTCTTATCAGTTTCCCTATATGTGACACATTTACAAGAAAAGATGTGTGAATGTACAACATTTTTTTAGTTACACTTGTGTAGTGTATAACCTTGTCAAGCGGAAAAGCTCTTGATGGTTTCACTTGCTCTTGCGGAGTCCTTCACTTTGTTTTATGCACAACATGTATGAAATCTAAAACAAAGGAAGTGCCCAACAATTTGTGCCTTTGCTACAGAAGTGGTGCTACACTTTCCTTTTGGTGCAGTGCTTCTGCATGCATAGTGGAAGTGCTGAGAGGCCCAGTCCAAAGGCAGAGGTACAGGGTACTTTGGCCCAGCTCAGGGACTTGTATGCATTATGGGAGTCCAGCTCTGCACAACCCAGTGCAGCCTTGGGACACAAACACTGCTCTTTAGGGTGTTGTGTGCACAACACTTGCTGGTTTATAGTACTTTCGGTCAGCTTTCATCATGCTGTAATTTAGAATACTTTTGGAGAGTGAAATTTGTTGACCGTCTGTGCTAACGCCTTCTTGTAGGTTATTTTATTTACTTTTGTTAGGATTTTTGTAGTCAAACTAAATTATTTGTATAGTTTGTAAAATGAGAAAAATAAACAACAAAAGCAACTTGTCTGCCTACTGAAAAAATTGCAAGGAATAAGTCACATGAAAGAAAAAGATTTGTTAGTAATTTTAATGCTTTCAAGCCCATACACGTGTTCTTTATTTAAATTGTTAATTTCAAGAGTATGCAAAGGAGTTCTTTGACCATAGCCATGAGTTGAAGGAGAAGAAATAGCATTACTAGTTGAACGGACTCTTTTGGACTACTTCTGTTTTCATAAAAATCAAGGCATGAATTTATGTGATGTTTCTGCTGGTGTCTTTTCTAGGACAGGATGTTGCAAATGAAATACACTTTAAAAGCCCTTTTGTGGTTGTGTTGCCTGAAAAGGCTAGCCCAAAAACTGAGACTAGTCAGGAGTAAGGGAATAAAAGGTGAATATTTAATTGAAAGGCCTTCAAAGGTACATTTAGGGCAGACAAAGGCCCCAGGGGCATCACTCAAAATGGACGATGAGTCACGAGTTCTCCAGACATTTATAGGTTTGGTCCATTTGCATATCAGCATAAATTCACCAATTAAAACTTTGCAATTCCCCCCTAGCTCCCTTAGCTCGCCCATCCTCCCCCCTCCTCCCCCTTTTAGAAGCTTGGGTCTGGGCAGTCTAAGTGTCCTTGAAGGGTGAGTGCAGAGAGGCACTGTTATGTCTATAGAGAACAGCAATTAACGAGCTGTAAAGCATACACATATTCAGGCAATACAGAATTTGAAAAATATAAGAGTTAAAACCTAAGGCAACAGTTGGATTAACAGCTTCTAAAAGATATCACATCTGAAACTAGAGAGTGGAAATTTCAATTTGTCATTACTCAGACGGAAATATCAGGAGGGAGGAAGAGAGGTAAGCAGTGTGATAAATAATAAACTAAACAATCTGAAATCTGTCGGTATTAGAATCTGGAGAATGTCTGCGATACCTTCAAGTTTACAAGTCAGTAATATGTGGACAGTCTATAAAACTGTGGATCTCACGGTGATCAGTTCTAGAAATATGCCAATCAAGAAGCATATAGTGATAAAAAAGGAGATATAGAAGTAGCAAGCATGAAACTGTATATATAAATGACAAAAAAAGTAATTACAGAAATAGCTAACATAAGCTACATGGCAAGACATCTAAGGGAATAATGAAGTAAACCAACAGGATGACTGCAAGATATATGACCAACACTTAGGCTTAAAACAGAAAAGAAAAAAATTCTTCTCAGGCACAGTTGAATGTAAAGAGGAAAACAGAGATCTGCAGAAAACATATGACCTCATTTCATACAACCATAGCTTCAGGAAGCTGGAATGATGGAAGTCTATCTCTAGTGAGTGTCAGGGGCATGGACATGATTACTCACTAGTTACTTGTAGCACATGGAGGATATGAGGCTCAGCCAACACAAGTAGGAGGGAGAAGTTCTTGGGAGAGAAAAGGGAAAATTCATTTTCACATAAGCCATTATTACACTGTGGACCTCTTTAGCTCAGAGCAACATGCAAGTCAAAGGTCTAAATGGTTTAAAAGTGTAATAGATAACTTTTTGGAACAAAAACCCGGAGTTTAACTGCTAATACTGACCTACTTACCACTGCTTACCACTGACCAGGCAATTCATGGTCATGAATTGGAAGCTGTTCATGGAAGCTGTTATCAGATAGAAGAACATTCTCTACTTGCCCTCTTTCTTCCTTTTCTTTTTTTTTCCCTAAATATCTGCTATTAGCTGCTGTGCAATTTTGGGCTAGACTGTTCTTTGGCTTCATTCCTTACAGAAATTGTGATCAAGGAAGCATTTTAGGCAAGAAAGAAAATGTCAGTAAGTTGAATTTGTAATTGCTCTCTTTTATTTTTTCATTTTTATATATACATATATTCCTTAAAGTATAATTTTAAGCAGATGAAAAGAGTTCCTTATTTATTTCTAAGCATGATTTTAGGAATTTATTATCAATCCATCAGTGAGTAATAACAGAAAAGTTGTCGCTTTACATCTAAATTATTTTATTAACTAACAGAAAAAAGAAATTGAGAAAAGTCAAGTTTGGTAAGCTGAAGTGTGGGAGCTGACAACAGCCTCCCTGTTTATCCCTCCCTTGAGATGGGTATCATAAAAATACAATAATGTGAGCATTCTTCAACAGCATGATACAGGGATAATGAGTCTTGCTCATGTAAAAGTGGTATTTGAGTAATGTAAAAAAGCTTCCAACTCAGCAATAATATAAATCACTGTGAAGTTTTGGACATTTGTCTCTAAAGTGAAAACACATTCAAATTATGAAGCAATGATACAGTTTTTCTAAATAAATTACAATAATAAAACCACAAGAAATACTGTCTTCTGAAATGAAAAATAATGATTATGCTCCAGGTTTACTTTTAACCAAATATTTGAACAAAACCAAATCTCTGAACAAATCAACAATTCTATCAGGAAATCAAATTTTCTCCTATTTGGACAGCCAAATGAATAACGGAACAGAATAAAATCATTATTTTCAAGAAAAAAAATCTTCTAGATCCATGTAAGAAGAAATACAGGTTGATTTCTCTGTGTGTGACCTATATACTTTTGATCTGTTTATTCTTGTTAAGCAAAAATAACTGAATGTTTACATTACTTTATAATTGGTTGCTAAAGAAGCTTAATTCTTTTCCATTTTGGTCATTCATGTCATTCCATGTCATTAATATACTTGTTTAATGAACCCTGAGTCCAGAAGTGAAGAAATTTAGTTTTAGATTGGAATTTATTTCTCACTAAGGAGTCAAGCAGCAAATCAAGCATCAAACACTCGAGCCATGGAAAACCATCACACACAGCATCTAACTTTTACAATGATTATAGGATGAATAGTGTTCCAGTCCTTATGGACACTGAAAGTATGGACCTCTTATGAGCACATATTTCTGTATTCAGGCTATTTTCATATGTTTATCTTCTGTCCTCAAGACCCTCTTAAAAATGAGACATTGCATCCTATGAGAATATCATGGGAGCACATCTTAAGGTACATTAAGTACTTGCCATCACGTTTAGTCATATAATGTGAAAGATATTAGTTTGCCTGCACTGTGAGTATAATTCAATATCAAACTTATATAGCCTACACTGGATATCCTCTTGGCCTTTTAGTTTGTTTCCAGTTAATAACTCTTCGCATACCAGTAAATATAAATAATGCTATGGTAGATAACTGAAGTAATTTTCAGAGTCCAACGTTTCCCAACATTTCTAATCAAAGCTTTTTTATACAAAGATGTGTCTGCTGTGCTTCAGCCACTAAACACTAGCAGAATTTACCCATACAGATCTCAAATAATTTTTCAACAAGTACCCTGTGTAGTGGTCTCAAATAGACATTTTTGACTATTCCTGATATCCACTAAGGTTATAAAAAAACCCCAGTAAGATGATGTATATTATGTTTCTTATTTTCCCTGTAATTTCATAAATATGTGAGTGTGTATGCACACACATTTGTATGCATGTGTGCATGCCTGTGTGTATGTATTTGCCCAAAACCTGTGTATGTATATATGTATATTTATGTACATATGGGCACATATGTTATTCATGTATACATGTATATACCACTGAAAGCAGTTTTCAATTGCAGTTCACTACCTAATTCTGAAAACAAAACCACCTTTGCAGTCATCTTGGTATTTATTCACTGTGAACTACCAGACTGATTCAAAGGGTATAGAGAACAACCCTCCCATAACCCTGCAAGGTAGTTCATGGAAACCTTGGAGGAGATATATTGGGAAACATTTTACACTATGCTCTGCAATTTCCCATTTTGTGTTTGTTCTGTGAATAGACTCCAACTCCAGGACCATTAGACCAAAGTATTTCACCAACTAAATCCAAATTAGCAGCAGGGAATGGCAACTTTATTGCTGCTGGTTGTTATGATCTGATTATTAAAATTTTTAGAGAGATGCCTCTGCCCATATTAAGGTGCAAATGAGACTATATGTTGAAGTCAATAGTATGGATTTTATGTAACAGTAAATGTGAGAGAGTGACAGTGAGAGAAAGAGCAATAGGAAAAGAGATGGTGGGAGAGAAAGCAAGAGACAGAGAGACAGAATTAAGTAGAAAATATCACCACTCAATGGGTTCCAACAGCATCCTGTTGATCCACTTCTTCTGGACATCCTGGTGGTGAGGGTCTCGGAAAACATAGAGTTCAATGGATTAATATACGTTTGGTCCAGGTGGGAACACCCAGGTGCCTCCCCTGGCTGGGGTGGGGTCAGGGTGTTTGACACTCTCTCTCTTGCAACAGACTCTGGAACTGTTTCATCACTATGCATCTCAAGCAGTCGTCTGGTACAAGGCCTCAGGAATGAGCCTGAGGGGCACTTTGGAGGTCTTTGATGGATTATGACACCTCCTCAGCTCTCTCTCACGGGAATGTCCCATGTGTATGTGGCTTTCCAGGGGGTATGTGTGTGTGGTTACAGCTGAGCCAGTTTGTGTAAGGGAAGATGGGTCTCAACTCTCTCTCTGACCAGAGGTTATGCCACACACCCAAAAACTCTCCTCCTCCCTCCTTGGTTGGTGAGGAGAGTGTGCAAACCTGACCTCAGCAGATGAGCTTGTGGGCTATGGCCTCCCCCAGCCCAAACCCAGCCAGAAATTATTTTCAGGACAAATGCTGGTTTTGGCTTTCCTCTGGATACATTCTTCTCCCTCAGCCTTGTTTAATTCTCCCTAGACCTGAGATAATTGGACAATACTGTTACTTTTATCTTATCACAAGTTACCTTAGGTGGCTTAACTTACAGTCAAAAGTTCCCCTCAGGAGGCCTATTCCAGGGAGAGAATTCAGTGGTCACAGCTTCTGTATACAGTTTTGTCATAATGGGCAAAAACTCTTTCATAGCAATGTTTAAGCCATCAACCATAACATTTCAGTCTCTCACAATGGTGAAATAACTTCCTATTCTAACACTGTAATTCAAAACAAGCCTCATTTGTTTCTCATGACCATGGCTTGCAGGCACTCCATGGATGTATATTTTCATATTTTTTGTCACTTTGGGATATGGTCTTGCCATAGTTTAACACCAGTAAGCACCTAAGCACCACACAGCTGCTCAGTTGATCTCCCTAAGGCAGGATGGGGAAGAGAATCTGAAATGTAAAAGGAAAAGAACTCGTGGACTGAGAGAAAGACAGTTGAACAGGTAAAGGAAAAGCTGCAGACTCACCCAAAGCAAGACAGGGAATTTATTCACTACTTCCCATGGGCAGGCAGGTATTTAGCCATTTCCAGGAAAGCAGAGCTCCATCTTATCCACATGGTTTTGATAACAAATTCAAAACACAGCCCTATACCACCTGTTATGAAGAAAACTAACTATATCCCAGCCAAAGCCAGCCAGGTACTTTCATGTGTGGTGGTGTGCAGAGCTGAGGCCACAGCAGCCAAACCTCAGTGTTGGTGGAACAGGGCTCAGCACACCACCCCTGAGAACTCCTACTCCAGTTAGGGTGACCCTTCAGGTTCACCCCATGATCCCTCTCAGTTACTGTTTGCATGTTTGCTATTATTGGTTAGTTTGATTATTATCTAATGTTCTGTATTTGGAGTTAGTCTGGAAAGTTCGCATCTCTTTGGGTTTTTATTGGTTCTATTATAATCTCTGTACCCCTGCTGGCTGCTTTTACCTGCTTTTTTCCCTTTAAAATCCCACTGTACCTTGCCCCCGCGCCTTTTGTCCCTGGATTCGCTCTGCTTCGCTGCACCCCTGCGCTGCTTATCCCAAACCCCTGGACCCCCACGCTGCCGCTCCCAGCTGTACCTGCCTTCCCACCGCTGCTTCTGCTTTCCCGCTGCTTCTCGCCACTTCTCCCCCCTCTTCTTTCAGCAAATAAAACCTGGCGAATTCACACAAAGGTCCTTCTCAAAGTCTTTCCTCGCCGGCTGCCTGAGAACACCGGGCTGGGATGACCCACGTATCAGAGGGGCTGGCAGCCATAGCTGGAACCCTGCGCTTTTGGGGACATCACTGCACGGCAGCTTCTCCCTCCCCCAGCACGCGCAGGGAAAGCAAACACAATCGCGCGACCTCGGGTCGGAACCCAGTGGTGGCAACACCCCTCGTGGCAATATTAATGTATTTGGGTAAAATAAATTCTACAATACTTCCCAAAGGATCTGAAACTTCTTCATATTGTCCCCAGTGACTATTAGGACAGGTAAGGACCTTAACAAAATTATTTCTGAGTTTCACTTCTATTAATACATCCTCACCATTGCAAGAAGTATGCCTGACCTTTTACATAACTGACCATTGCTAAAAAGACTCAATGCTTTTCTCTCTTAGTGAGTATCCCATTTATCATTTTATAGGATTTTCTAATGCTGAGACTTTCAGATGAGGAAAACCTGCTGCAGTGATGTCAAAATATAGTGTTTCTGTAATAATTTTAGTTATTTTATCTTGTTTCTATTTCTTCTTCTGTTCCTGAGTTTTTAGTAATATAGGAGATAGCACCAAATCCATAAAGAATTTCTATTTAATTTCCCACTGTGTATGTGAATATATTTTTTTCATTTATTTTGTATGCAAGCTAATTTTACAATTGACTGCTGATCTATGACATTATTATAAACCAGGGTAAATATTTCTTTCATGAATATTGCATTGGAAAGAGTTTTGTTGTTATTTATAGATAACTTGACACAAGTTCTTAAAAGAGGATTCTAATATTAAAACTGGTGTCCGTCTTACGTGCAATTGTGTATTTTTAACCTCAGAAACCTTTGTCCCATGTTCTGTGTTCCAGTTGCTAAGCATGGTGTAGAGTTTGTTAAGGAATAAGTATCAAGGTAACCCTTGATGTCTGAAGGCTAAAACCAGTAGGATCAAAGGAAAACTGAGTCTCTGGAACAAACAGAAGTGTTCTAGTCTACTTGACTATCTTTCAAGTATAAACAAAATTATACAGTTTTATTCTGTATTGGCCAACACAAAAAATCCAAAAAACACAGATGTCAGAAAGACACAGCTGCATGTTTGTGTCTACTAATCCACCTGATTAAGATTCAATGCTACACAATGGGGAAAAATCTACTCCCATATAAACTAAGATACATCTGTAAATTCAAAGAAAAATAAAATTCGTCTTGATTCACCATTTTTCTTTTATTCACTAATTGTTTGTTCTTGTTTTGCAACCAAATTTCTTTTAACAGTCAGGCTTGGTTTTGTTGTTTTTGTTGCAGTTGCGTTTTTTTTTGTTTGTTTGTTTGTTTATAAATTTTATTTTTTAATTCTTTGGGGAAACAAGATATTGTAGCAGCCCAAAGCTTGCTGCTTGCTGCTTGTGAGAAAAATCCTTCTCCCCCATGGAAAGTATGAAAACCATAAGATAAGCACCTGTTGTTATTTTTCTTGTACGATATATTTTGGAATAGAGCGGTGTAGAATCCAGCCAATCATATACCTGGGTTCCTATTATAAAAAAGGACAATACAATAAACAGGCGGCTGCTGCTGGCTGGCTCTCACCATTTGCAAACCAAGGCACGTGCTGTCTCGTTATTACGGATCACTGCATTGCTGCCATAAGACATCTAGATGGTTGGGGACTTTTGAGGTTTCAGGGTTTGTTATTGTTTTCTTCTCCCCCACCCCCCAATTACTCAACTGGTGAAATAAATAAGCTTAGAGAAAAAGGAAAGATACTTTGCTTTTAATAATGGATAATAGCAAAACAATGAGTGATCATTTCCAAGTCTGCTGTCACACTAGCAAAAAATGAGAGAATATTGAGAGTAAAAAATGAGGACCATAACAGTAGTTTTTAAAGGTCTAACCGGAATTTTTAGTATAAAGTTTCTGCTAAATGCCATGAGAATCTTCCAGTTATTTCTTTACACAGTCCTTTATTTTCAGTCTGTGTTAAGCTGATTTAGACCCTGATTTAGAAAAATAGAAACTGAAATTGTTTTGATGATGATGATGTTTTCACATGCTGAAATGCTGGTCATGCAAGATACTTGGGGATGTTAATAATTCTCATGATCTTATAGAAGTCATAAACGTTTGAAGGACTAGGTTCTGATATCAAGAGAAGTCTTTGTATAACAGATTAGAAGAAGTGGGCATTTAGCTAAAACAAATGAATCAGGAATCCTTCATTGAGGTTGAGAATCTAAGCTTAGAATAATTTTTTTTTTTAGGAAATTGCCTGCAGCTATGAAAATTAAACACCACCATTGTGATTTATAGAAAAATAAAAAAGGTAGACCTGGAATTTTGACTCTGTAGATAAATAGTTATTTGTTTGAATGCATTATCACACACAGAATAAGGTACAGTGATAAAAATTTCAAAAGGTAAAAAAATTAAACCAGGACAAATTCCAGCCATGTCATGCTTGTCACAGAGTCCTGAATCATATATTTTCCATTCCATTCAAAACAACCAGAAAGTTACTCTTTGCTGAAAATATAATCCAGGACGTATTTTATGGAAATATTTTGATAAACAGGAGTCATTAGCATATCTTTATTTCAAAATGTGTAGAGAATCTCTAAATCCACTGTGGTTTTCACATTTCAGTCATAAAAGCTTGTCATCTGAGTCCTGAGAACTTCTAAGATTCTGCCCTTATACTGAATAGCAAAAGAAAAGTGGCTTAAAGAGCTTAAAATCCTGATAACTGTATTAGAACAGAAATTCACAGCATAATTGGTCCTAAATTTAATTACATGGAGTATGCAGGGTGAAGAAGATCTCTGCAAACAAAAAATGAGAATAGGAGGTTAAGCTAAGGTCACAGCAGAAACTGCAACTGCACAGTGAGGAAAAAATGGTATGAAAATGTGTCTGCAGAATATAAATGTTGGGATAATTTTGTTGGTCCCTACAAAAACTCTGAAGATGTGAGAAGTAAAATGGCAAAGGTATTTGCTGAAGTCAAGATATCAATTTTATATCAACATTTTATAACTGAACTTACCAGAAGTGATCATGTGTCTTGCTAATGCTGGTGTTCACAATTTGAACCAGAATCTGAAGAGAACAAACACCATTTCCTGGCAGTATAGCTGGGTGAAAGGAGATTTAAGAAATCAGGTATTCCAACACTAATAACCACAAGTACTTTAGATTTCTGTTAGCAAAATAGATACACTGTAGAACAATGTTTAATGAGCATGCACATTAAGAAACTACAGAACAATGCTGTATTCATTTTGCCATCTCCCATCTAAATAATTCACTTGGATTTCTTAAAAAAACTAGTTGGTTTTACATACTCTGTCAGTTTTCAGAAAATTGGGAAATGGTGAATATTAGAATAGATGAATATCATGTAATAGACTTTTAATGGAGCAAAGCAGTGGAAGACTTCAGTGAAAGAGCCAGTATTGAAGATAAATGTACTAAACTGTGAAGAAAACTCCTTGAATATCTGGCAAGGTCTGCAAAGGAAAGACATTAGATTCACGGTTAGACTTTGGTTTAAGCTTCAAAAAACAGCCTGAACTGATCAGTCTTAATGAAGACTTTGAAGTAACTGCACATGCTTTTAGCCAGGGCAGAGAATAAGAATCACAGTAGTTTGCAGAGCTGAATGCATTTTGCCTCATTTCTGCAAAGGATTCTATTTAAATGCAAAGGCAATTGCTGCAGCCCAGATGACAAGGGATGAAACACTGTCACAGGAATGCACTGCATTGCCTTCAACATTACAAGTATATTTTCTGGATATTATACTGAAAAACTTCTTAGTTGCCTTTGCAACTAGTTAATGTTATTTTCTACTTCTATATTGTGAGATCTTGCCCATGTTGCGTATACGGAAGTGCAGGTAGTATTACAGTATTGGTGCAAAAGTACCCTCAGAACTTGTTAGAAGAAGTTATTGAAGTGAACTAGTTTCTGCCTTTGAAAAAAGTGCTCAAAATATACTCTTTATAAAATGGCACAATTAAATATTATTAGAAAATAGAATAGAGTAACCATTTTGGAGGCATACAAGGTGCTGCTAGTTCAAAACCAAAGGAAAATCTGTGGATTAAAGCTGGGACTGGAGTTCAAGAGTTTTCAGTACTTGTTTTTGTCAGGGCAGAGCCCTAGATGTGATTTTTGACAGGTGCCACTTCTTCCACCACTTCCTATATGTAAGTTATTCACATCCTGAAGATCCCCCCACAAGATTAATCCCTGCACGCTTTCAAATTTGAAGGGAGTTCATTAACTAGGGTGAGCACCATACAATCATACACAAAATAATGTGTAACATAATCTTGTTATTTTAGAACTGAAAACAGATAGTGTGAAATTATGCTACAAAGTAAGATATATGGGAAGAATAATCATGAGAGATTTTGGGCACTTCTTGCTCATGTACAGATAAGCAAATCCCTTTTCACTGGTATCAGTGAAGTGGCATGCACATATACAAACATTAGAATGGAGTTCATTTTTTATTTGAACTGAGGGTTTTCTGTGCTACTAAAAGTTCTGTAGAACAACTAGGGCTAACCATTCAGAACAATACCAGAATAGGCCTGCAACACCTGAACAGCTGAAGGGATAAGATTATATTTTTCTCTCACACAATCATGCATATACACAGTCTCACTGTAGTCTGTGGCAAAATTCTCTTGGGCTAGAAATGGGTCAAGCTAGATGGTGTTAAAGCTTATCTACATAATGCCTCCATTCTTGGGTCTTTGGTTTTCTGGCAGGAATCAACATCAGGAAAATTTGCCTGCTGCTCAGTCAGAGCCAGAGTTCAAAATGCCTGTGGGGAGCTGGTCCCTCCTGCTGACCCATTCACTAGCTGAGCAAAGACAATGGCTGATATGCTTGATTCATTACTTAAATTTAGACAGAATGTAGTCTTCCTTTCTCTTGGATCCAAGTATTAATAGCAAACTGCTTCATTACATCATCTCACATTCTATTCCCTCTAAAGCTGAGGATTGCTAGCATAATTATAAACTCCAGTTTAAATAAATGCACATGAATTTTGCAATGCAGATGCTAAAAAATATCTTAAATGTCAATAGCAATATGAAATTTAGGGGTTGATTTTCACTTTTCCAGTGCTTTCTGGGGCTATTTTCAAGGTTTCTTTTCAAAAGTGCTTCAATGAATAATATTGAAAATATTTTCTTAAAGATTTTTTTCTCCACTTTTGAAAAGAGAAAGTATGAAAGAAGCGACATTATGCCTTCTTCATTGTCACAGATCTTGCACACTTTGCAGGATCAATGATTCAACACAGTATCAGAAAGGCATTAATATGTGGCTGTCAAAATGGGCTTTGAAGCACAACCACCAACTCAGAAAGACAGATAAGGCCCACATACGGTGTTAGGAAAGCCATATCTGTGTAAAAAAGATCTTAGTGTAGGATAATCAATTGACAGCTCCCCCAGGTCTAGAGATGTTTTCATCTTTGTGGTCTTTTGTATTTGTATTAATGATACAAACCTGTATATAGTGTAAACATGAACCCATGAGTACATCTATACTTCATCTCCTGCATTCCGAGTACACCATTCAAGCCATATTGTGTCAAAATAAACTTATTTTGTAAATCTTTGCAGTAGAAGTGTATGCACTAATCGGGCTTTGATTTGTAACTCTTTCTCTGGTAACAACATTGATGCTGAAATATATTTTGCAGAAATCCAGGTTTATTGATTTCAGTGCATATCAGCTAGAAGTACAGGCTCAACTTGCATCTTAAAAATAATAAATAGAAAGCCACCAGACTTTGGAGAACTAAAAGGCTATCTAAACTGTATTTCTCAGGTTTCTTAAAGATTGCTAATGAAAAATTACACATTTGACACTTCTAGATCCTGGACTGGGAGGATTAAAGAAAATATAAAAAAATTTAAGATCCTGCATTTTTCTTTTTTTTTTTTTTTCCTCTACTACTGTTTTGTGGTGTACCATGGTAGTTTAAAAAGTGATCTCTGCAATCCTTATCTGTCATGGAAACAAATTCATTCACTGGGTGGCTGAGCAACATGAGGTGAAATAAATTTCTCAGAAGTGTATCCCCGGGAGGCTGCTATCCATTTCTGTTACAAGTTTGCAATGGAAATGGCTTTACTGCCATGCAGAGAGTATGATAAAATTTAAGGCCCTGTGAAAGATGCATTAGAATAATAAATATAGTTTAAATAACATATTAGTGACAAAATATTGCTGGATGTGATATGTTTGTTTATTCTGACAATTTTTTGAATTTATCAAAGTAAATGTAGAACTCCTTAAATCTGGAAGCTAACCCAAAGAGTAGTAATAAAAGTGAAAAACTATGCACAAATTGATGCATTCACACAGTACAGGGATTAGCATTTTTTTCATTTTACCTATATATAGTACCCAGAGTCCCAGACTCTCTGGCAGATGTGATCATCATAAATCAAAAGATTCATCATAGTCAGCTACCTGATTCCATCTTACCTCTTCCAGATGTTCACTGTCTATACTTTAAAAGCAGATTATGGATCATTTTCATCTTTTCAACCAGGAACATCAAAGCCTGTATATCTACTATGATTCCAATTAAAGCCTGATCAAACAAGGCACTGAGCAGTCTCAGCACACAGCCTTGTTTACAATGAAGCACTTATATCTCTGAAGAGCTGTATTAGAATACCATTGCTTTAAGTGGGACATAAGACCAAGCTTAGATACAGGCATTGGCTTTAAACATGTAATGAGCTGTGGGCTGATGGCAGTTATATTGCAAGTCTGTTGTTCCTGCAGATAATTCCAACCTTATAATATTTGCCACTGACATATTGTATTCAAACAGTTGGATTGAATACCAAATGGATAATACAATAAATACTCTAGTGAAGCAACAACTTACCCCTTGAAAGTTTTGCTAGGTTCCTTAAATATTTGAATATGAAAAAATTTGATATTTGAATATGAAAAGAAAGAAGGGTGTCACTTGTTTGAACAAGTAAAAATAATATTATATAATCCATAAGAAAGTCTTTAGTCTTTCTGATTTTTTCAGCAGAAGAAAGTAAGTGAAGATATTTAGATAAATACTTAACCTTAAGTAAAATTTCTCCCGAATAATGGGTTCTTGCAAGGTGACTTCTCTGCATGTCAGTCTGTGTTTGAGTAGCAGACTGGGATCCATTACATAGCCTCAGGCTTTAGAGTTTTGCATTGTTTTGCTCCCACTTGACAAGGCCTCTCCCTGCATGACCCACCTTTCTTTTGCAGGAAGCCAGGTGTTAGCGCTAACATGTTGCTACCATAACAAGATCCACACAGTCTACTTTTATGCTCTAGGGTGTGTTCCCGGGGTTTAAACCAGATGGTGAGCACTTTGTGTATGCATGCTGCCATCCACTTGCTTTATGCCTTGAGTTCAACGCCTGAAACTTCTGACTGTGATGGTCACTTCCCCATTATGCTTCAGACAAGCCTGCTGGTTATCTGATCCTCTAATTTAAATTCTCTAGTATGTTCTGGGTGGAAAGGGAGGATGGTGGGGTGGGAAATATGCCTAGCAAAGAATGTTCTTAAAATGCTCGCTTTATGGCATTATGTCCTCAGAAATTATGAATTCACTACCAGATATCAGGCTTTCTGTGGTGTCTTTCCTGTCTATTCTGGTTTCACCTTTTGTAAATTGGAAATATCTGAAAATGTTAGACTGGAAACCTCATCCTGTCCTCATTCCTCCTGCATGATATGACTATTTTGTTCTCTTCCATGCATATTCACACTGCTCAAGCCAGTAATATACATTCAAAATTGGGTCCCATTTTTTAATCCCTGTCTTTTGTATGGCAAGTTTGCCCTTTTCTCTGCAAAGTGTCTTTGAATGAACAATTCGTTGTTTCATGGAAGTACACAAGGACCTGAAAGATAAACAGCCAATTGTCCTTGACTGTAGCATTGACCATTTCTCAACAATAGTTTTTATTGAAGTTTTAAACCATTTTATTGGTCAGAGTAGCTGTCTGAAATGCAATTCAATAAGCTATCCAGTGCAAGTTAGGTGTTAGCAAAAAATACAAAATGGAGTTCCTACTACAGATGCATCTTGCAATTTGTAAAATGGCCATTAGTCTTGTTTAACATTAGAGGGCATCAACAGTATAAATTGTGAGGAAGAACAGAGAGCTCTGATTCTTTTTTTCATGCCCTTGGTAGAGAAACAGTGCAGCAAGATGAGCCTGTACTTGGCAAAGCTGGTGAAATACAGTTTCCTTGACTTCAGTGAGCTCTGTGCACATCATACTCTTCATCTTAACTGTGTGAGCTTCAAAATAAAAGATATTGTTATATTGGTGTTCACAAAGTTGGGATATTATTTTCTAACTGGCCTACGTTCCTGTGTTACTGGGAGAATGACAGGGAATTACATGTTTGCAGGGAACTTCCTACTTTCAGAAATAACACAATTTCTGCAGGGTAACTTTCTGAAAATTAACTTCTGCTCTAAGTTATGATTATACAGGTAAGAATTTCAGCAGAACAACATACTTTACAGATAATAGGATGGAACCACAGTTCTGCTAACTCTGCTAAGGAATACAATTCTTTATGTTCACACTTGATTTTGCTAGTCTGCCTGACCTCTCTTACACTTCCATTTGAGTCAATTAAATATTTTACCCTAACCTACACTTTAGCTCCAATAAACGAAAAATGAAACAATATTGGTATACATTGATCTTTTCTCTTTCCATAATCCCTTTGTCAATGTCAAAAGGAATAAAAAGTACAATAGCCTTTTTGTAGGATACCAGCATATCTCAGGTGAATGAGAGATTAAATAACTAAAAGTTTCTGTGACGAATGAAAAATAGACAGTGAGTACTTGCTAATGATTAATTTCTAGATATTATCTAAATCCAGTTTATCTAATCCACTTTACAGGATTTGATTCTGCTTGCATTTAGTTAGAATGGAAAGCCGCTTGTGCCATTAAACACTTTCAACTGTTTCAACTGTTTCAACATAAAACACAGTTTCAACTGTTCTCATTTCGACTGTTTTTTTCTCCTTATTTGTTAAACAAAAATGTCCAACTTGTGCTTATCAACTAATTTTGATATTACAAGTGGCATTAATCCCTTCTGAGAGGTATATAAATGAGGAATTGCTTTTTGTTCTAAATATTTTTATCAAAAGGTCTAGAATTTATACAAACATGGTTTAGCAACATGTCAGAATATCAAGATCATGTTAGAATTAATGAATGAATTCATGTACATTTTAAAAGTGGGTGTTGGTTGTAAAGGTCATTGTGGAATATAATTACAAATTAATATATAACAACTCAATAATACTTTTTTGCATAATTTTCCTGAAGATTTTTCAATGCAGTTTGAAAAGACCAATGAGAGAGTGATGTATGCATAGAATTTTTCTCCCAGCAGGATACAAAAACATAATGAGCAGAGACATAAGATATGGTAACCTGCATGCCTTAAAGTACTGCGTTAAGGTGTTCTATATTACAGGGTAATATCAGTATCTAAATACATCTGGTGATGGACCCAAAACTGCATTTATTTGACTAGTAAATTCCTTTCACGTTAATGTAAATGTTTTTATCCTAATGTATAAATGATAGTACAAAGTGTCAAGCTTTTTTTTTTGTTTGTTTTTCAATTTCTTTCAAAATAGAAATTGAAATCCTTCTTGAAAGATATTTGACTTGATGCTATAACTGAAAATGATCTCTGGATGAGTGCCATAGGCAGCTTAAGCACAGTCAATTGAAGAATCAACATCTTGGGATGCTTTCATGGACCCTTGAGTTTGGTGTAATAGAGAGTCAGAAGTTGCATAAACCCAAGTTTCATTACATTGCCTTATAAGGATAGTATGGTAGTTATAAAGCTTATTACCTGTGTCTAAAATAATCTGTCTTGTGAAGTATGTGGGTAAGAAAGAAAGTGCTCTAAAAAAAACCTGAGAAACATGTCAAAACTAAGTCTGACAAATACAGCAGAATTGCACTGCTGCTACTGAGATATATTAAAAATATGTAGAGTCTCCATCCAATGGAATTTCTATGCTCATTTTCCATTATAGTGTATTATTGCTTCCGTCAAAAATTTTTATTCAGAGCTCTGAGATATAAACTCCGACACAATTTGTTAGGCATCTATAAAAAATGAGAAAGTCAAACTTTTCATGGATTCTAGATCAGAAAAATACAAAGACTTCTTTAAGAAACTATTGTCATGTTTGTCTTCTTTCATCTCAGTAATGAATTATCTGTAGAGCTAGCACTTCTTACTTTCAAATACACGTGAGAAATGTTTCAATGATGTGATGAAACAATCAAAATACAGTAAATTGCCATGTGTCATCTGAGCCATGCAACCTCACGGCAAATTTGAGCTAATGTGTATTTTCAACAAGTTTTGTCACTGATTTGCCCTATATACCCTTTGCTCTGGACTAAGCAGAGACCAATCTGGTCAATCAAAAGTAGTCTGCTCATGATACCTGGACTGTTAAATTTATCTCACCCTCTATGTATTGCCCACAAGAAACAAGGTAAGTTGTAGAGAGGTTATTAATTCTAATTTCTGCTTGTTATTCTGGACTTCAGTCATCCTTCGTTTTAAGAGTGTGATTACCTTTTTAGCTCCACAAAGGCTATTCACTACAAGGGGAAAAGATGAATTTAAATTAAAGCTTAATCCTGATAATTTCCACATACTCAGGAAAATATTAATGTAAACCATACCAAGATATCTCCTCCTCTGACTTTATGCATCTGTGCAACATGATAGATATAGACATAGAGTCATAGTCTATTTTGAAACTCTTTATAGGTGTTTGAATTAAAAACTGGTGTTTGCAGATGCAGCTCTTCATTAGCCTGGGAAAACTCAAGGACTATGATTTGTTCCTTACACTTTCTTTACCTTTGGTCTTCTAGGGACAGCTGCCATTCTGCAGGGTGGCATATAAATATTTTTGACCCATATAGAGTCTCTCTTGTTTCCCTGGTAGTGAATACACAATTTCTGGCATGTCTTTTAGAAATACAACATAAATTTCATATGAAGAAAGGTTATATTAATGCATATCTCAGCTTGGGCTTGCAGACACTAATGGATGTTTAAGGAGGCTGTCAACACTTGAAGCATCTCTGTTGCAGAAAGGCACTTGACTAAGCCTGGGCTCCTGGTAATTGTGCATCTGTTTAACTCTGTAGTAAATCTCCCATCCTAAATCTACCCCACAGCTTTCAACACTCTACTACACTTCCTCAGTCATCAGAATCTAATCTGTATCAGCTTTCAGGCATATTTTCCATTCCTGTTCGAGATGACAAGATGTTGCCAGTGGTGATCATCATTTGCTACATAATTCTACAAAATTTGAACACAATAAGACCCTCATAGGTCAAGTATGGTCTCATAAAGTATTAAATAAAAGTATTGGCAATTTTAGGATACCAGTTTTAATCAAAACTTACTCTGAGGTGAAAGAGAAGCCTTACTCAGAGGAAAAAAAAAGACTATAGAGATCTGATTTTTCACTTCTTCTTGGGTTCATTTTAGATAAACTGCACTCAAATGGCTTTCCAGTAATTTGGATGCATTTTCTTGAAATGTAACTCTCCTAGGTCAGACTGTCAATTTACATTTGTATCTGTGGCTTTAAATTATTTAGAAAGATTCTTCACTCCTTGTGATCTGGTTTTCTTCAATATGACAAGGGTTGGCAAAAGCCTGCAAGTTGCTCTCAAAATACGCTAAATTAAATATTTCCCCAGCATTCATACACCTTGTCTAGCCCCTCCACGCATTCACTATAAGAGATACTGCTTTTTTCAAATGAACTGGAATGCCTAGATGTTTGGTCTATGTTTACTGACTCATGTATCATGAGGTCCCAGAAAATTGCACCTGGACAGCAAGGATTTCCTATAAAGGAATGGTGCAGCTCAAGGCCTGACTGAGATTAAGAAGCCAAAGACCTCTTTCTCTCCAACTACCACTCTTACTCCAGGCGTGGCACTAAGAACAGTGGTCACTTACTGTTGGACATCCTTCAGGACAGCGCACCAACCCCTCAACGGTAAGTAGTAACTCCACTGCTGTCACTGTCACCCTTTCCCTTCTAAATTATCCCCTTATTTATCGCCATTCTTTTCATGTCTCCTGCCAATGTAGAGCCAAAGCAAGGTTTAGAGTTGTTTCAAAGTTCTTCATATTTCCCAAGAAATATCTTTATGTCTGGGGCCAGAAGGCTTCAACTATCGCTGCAAGAGCAGGGTTAGAGGAGGCTTTAGAGCCTTCCGTTTGGTTAAACAGTGAGCTACTGGTCACGAATTAAGTTCTTCACAGGTGGATACTGGCTCTGATATTATTCAAAATCTTCACAAAAATTCTTCATGATGGGATTGAACACTCATCAGGTCTGCAGATCATGCCATGCTGGGAGGAGAGGTAGATACTACAGAAGGAAGAACTACCTTATGAACAGAAGTCAGCAGAATGAGAGGCTGGGCAACCAAGAATTACATGAAGTTTAACAAAGAGAAGTTTGAAATACTGTACCTGTGGGTAGGAGGATGTTCTGCCTGCAATAGGAAAACAACTCAAACAATGCCCTATTTGCAAAGCTATCAGTCATAAAAGAAGTTCTACTGTAGAGTACTGGTGGACAGAAAAATGAATGTAAGCATATAAAACACACAGCATGCTGAGAAGAGTCAGCAAGCGCACATCCAGAATATCAAGAGAGGTGATTATTTGAATGTAGCACAGATGACCTTCATCAGTGGCTCCAGCCCAGGTGTTAGTCAGCCCTTGGGACTGTCTGTTCTCCCTAAGAGCCCAATCCTACCAGTCAAAGCCAGTACATCATTTCAGTTTCTCAAGCCTTTGCCTTCACTGTACAGCAGCAAGCAGAAGAGGCTGCTGAACAGGCTGAACAACTCTATGGGTAAAATAGAGTTTTGGGTTTGTTTTGGGTAAAATAGTGTTTGGGTAACAAAATGGGTTTGTTACTCTGTTCAGCATCCTGAAATTACACTCAGAGATGGATGCAAGAGCCTGCCTTATCTTGGTCAAATGGCTCCTTGCAGGGCCTGCAGGTTACCGCAGCTCCCCCATGAGAACAAAAGATGAACAGCTCCCAGCTGCTGTTCTGACTGGTCACAACAGGGAAGGAAATAAAGCTATTCAGGCAGAAGGAGACTTGACTGCCTAAAACATCTAGGATAGATGAATCCTAGCTTGCACTTTTTTGCAGTATGGAAGTACTATCTGTCCTTGCAGAGGGAGAGAGGGGGTGAATAGAAGTAAAGGGGGTGAATTTGAAGCAAAACATCATTATTGTTTTTGGAAGACTCAGTGTAGTGCAGGGATCAGTTCATTGGTCCTTTAGGAAATCTCTGGAAAAAAAATTACTAATCCTGCATTTGGAATAAAACTTGAATAGGTTCCTGGAAATGAGATATAGTATCATGAATGAAAAAGGAGAGGGAAAAAAATAAGTAGCAGTCCATTCAGAAAGGTCACTGAAAATGGAATACTTCCAAGGGAAATATTATAGGGTAGGACACAATAGATTTTTTTTGTACTTGTTTACTGAAAAGACATAAATCTTTATTTTGTCAATATAAAGCTTTTGTAAAATTCAATATGGTACTTCATTTGGATATGAATGATCTAGACTTGGTGGAGTAATTTTTAAGAGTTTTTAGGTCCTTGATACCTCTTTCACATTCAAATATATTCTACTATGGTGGCAGGAAACGTAGACAGCTCTTGTAGTTTACATGTAGGTTTCCATTTCTCTCCATGCATGTCCTGACTACATAGAGAAGTTGTGACGATTTATTAGCTGTGTGGAGTGAATTGTTGTTGACTTATAAATCAGTTAATGGTCTAAAACACAGCTAACAAGGCATTCTTAGATAAAAAAGAAAACTAAATATTTTGTAAACACTGAAATTATAGTAGAGAAATAAAGAGTACATCTGTCTCCTAATAATTTAAATACTTTTTGGGAAGCAGGAGATTTTTAGTCCCTCCTGCCCTTAGGAAGGGCTTCCTTACTGAAAGAGTACTTTGACCATCAAATTTGAGTTCTGGTTTGATTGAAGTTAGGCAAAGAATGCAGGAATAATGAAGGTAAAGAAGCTACAAAAAGGCCTCTGGTTAGTTCTTCTAAATAGCTAAATGAATAGTTCACATGTCTCCAGGACCTTTCTTCTTAACCTGTTGATTATTATAAAATCCACACTCTTTCCAGGAGATTCAGCACACAGCCCATGAACAGAGTTGTGGCCAAAACCAAAGGTATGTGTAGTTCTGCAGCCTCTCTTCAACAGTAATTAGTAATGGATGGCCAATGTAGAGGATATGTGTTGTCATATATCCCTAAAGCATTGTGTCAGCCTCCAGCAGTTTGCAATGCAGGGGTTTTAGGTGATATCTGCACGTTTAGTAAGCCTCAGAACACTGTTTTGTGTTAAACCATCCAACTTCCCCTTTCATTTATGGAAACTTTTGTCCTTCAGAATGGTGTATGGCAACTAGTGCTACAACATAACCATGCACCAGTAAATAGTCAGTTCTTTTCGCTTTCCTTGAATTCAGGTCATCCATTTTTTGGGTGGGTTCTGTCATGTGAAAGGCCTGCTCATTCTCCTCTAAGTTTGCAAAGAGGAAGTTGCACAGTGTTGTGAACGTTTATTAGGCAAGCCCTTAAATACCAGCCCAACCACAGAGAGGTCCCAGACTGCAGTAAAGTATATGCTGGAGAAAGGTCCAGCTTATTCTCAGACTTGTCAGGGGGCTTCGAGTGGCAACAATTTAAGTAATGTAAAACCTCTGTAAGGTTACCAACTCTGTAGCCTTCCATACCAACAACTGAGCCTTTAATTTATAGCCTGTGGGATGCTTCACAAAGATATTCTACTACAAAACTGAGGTGGTGGTGATCAGGCAGGCTTCTGCAAACCCTGAAGTTGCATTGAATAGAGTTTTCATTTCCAAAATAGAAAAACTCTCTGAAGACTGACAGATTCTGACAGTGTCTATTTATAAATATACTATGACATGTATGTCAAAGTGGTGATAGAATTTGTTAAAAGTTTGTGTGAGAATTGAAATATTTTGTCATTTATTGCAACCTCCATTTTAGTGTATCCTTTCTGAAGGCAAAGGATTGTGTCTAGCCTTCTGTTCCTCTGGCTGATACCCAGTTTATTGAGGAAACTTTAATAATAGCATTTAGCTTTTATAACATTTTTTATCTGAAGCTTTAAAGTTCTTTACAGGAGTGGGTACTATTATCATGATTTTTATAGACAGAAGAACAGATTGGGTTGCACAGTAAATATACAGATGAACCATGAGCTGTGGTTGGGTTTCTTGTCTTTAAGCAAGTGTGCTAATCACCAGCCAAATTTATCTTTTAGGAGAGCAGTGGGAGATGGGAGGATCTAACAAAGTGAGGACACAATTTTTGAAGTTATCTTTACAGTGGCAGAAGTCCTCCTGTTGCGATGCAAAGAGGAACTATAGGCAAATAATAACCGATTTTTTTTAACAAAGAGCAGTGCAAATGAAAGTTCAGAATGATGCAATGAATGCTTCCTGCCCTAATGAGAAGTTCTGCACCACTGTTCGTAATGATGAGCAAGACAGAGGCTTAGGGAGTGTTGAAAGTGTTGGTTAGCCTTTCCAGGTACAGGAGAGAGGTGAGCTTCAATAAGCATAGAGCAGAACTTGAACAAAGCAAGAGCAGCATTCTCGAACTCAGATTAGTTCAACATTTATGGAATTCAATGAAGCAGAAGGCTTTTATTGCTAGATTAAGTCAGAGTATAAGCTTATACCCAACAGGTGGAAGAAGGGCAAAGAACTCCTCAAGTGAGGACTCCTGCACATGATCATGGGTGAAGAAAACTTACAAGGTCTGCCATGTGATATTCACAAATGAAATTATAGTGTGCTATAATTGGTAATATGTGCTTGGTCCTGACAAAAGCAAAAACAAAAAAACCCTACTTTTATTAGTAAAAATGAGACAGAATAATTAATTCTTTGTGTATTTACTTTCCTTCTTTCCACAGTATTTTTCCATATCTTTTTATATCCCTGGTCTATTATCTGACCTCCATTTATTGTTTAATTATTTATCTTTAGACTCACTTCTTTTCACACAAGGCATTTCCTTTCAAACAAGTGGATAGCATGAAGTGGAATGCACTTCCCATTATGTATATTTTCCTAACGAAGTCATCAACAGCCACAAAAGCAAAGGGTAAAATTTGTGGCTTAGAATAAGGATTCTGTCCTTAAAACACATAGAAATTAAAAAGGAAATTGAAAAAGCACAATTTGTTTCAAATCCCAGAGGGATGTGCTACTCTTAGATTAAAAACATGTTAAAATAAAAAACCAAAACATTCTATTCCATCTGCAGGGGTACTGATATTCTACTAAGACATTATTTTGATTGCATTATATATGTGTACATAGCAGGATTTGTGTGACAAAATGAGTAAAATAGGAAAGTATACAAACTGTGATAATTTAAAATCATCATAAACCAGCCAGGAATATTTTTCAATACAATTTGTGAGAGATGTTAAGCTAGCCATAAGGCTCTTTAAGTACAATAGACACAGAAGTAATGTGCAGAGTATGCAGGGTTCATGGATAATTGGGGTGTTAGCGAGGAAGCACTCACAGAATACAAATGTCCATTCATCACAGTGTATCACCGGGACTTTCCCACAGTAGAGTATCTCTTTTCTCTAGAAAATTTGAAGAAACAGTGTCAAAGAAAAGTGTCAGAACAAAACATTTCTAAGGAAGTCAATAAAATGGATAGAAACCATTGCCAAAACCAGATTACAACAATGATTGAAAACAAATGGTATTTTCACAGGATTTCTGAAGGAACTCAGATAGGATATTATCAAATAGTAGCTGAAATATGTAAAATATTGCTTAATTTGCCAAAGGAATAGAAAGCAATAAGTGTTCCTATATCTTTCCCCTAAGCCTCTACTTCTGGCAGTTTTCAGAGATAAAATATTGGGTTATGCAGCTCTTTAGTTTCAGCTGGTATGTATATTCATGGTTCTTATACAACACTGGTTATTTAGGAATTAGCAAATGAAACCAAAACCACAGAAATGTCTATCTTCTGTTCTTCATGCATAACTTTAAAATATTGATAGCAATAAATTTATTAGTCTTCCTCTTGATAAGTTTTGGAAATTTAGGATCTAGAAGAAAATTCCTTGTGGCAGTATGATTAAATTAAAATATTTGCATGCTTCTGGTCATTAAACCACAGATTAAGATAGCTGATTACCTTTACTTCACTTTTCATTGTTCTGCTATCACAAACATTTCTCTTTAAAGTCTTTCTGCAATGCTACACTCTTGAAGAACTATGGGTATTTTGTCAAACTAAAGATGATTTTTGATCAGGGAAGTATAGATCAATTTTGTGAATTGATTTGATTTCTGTTACTCAGGAGAAATTTTAAATGCTAATTGATTATATATATTTTGGAGTCTTAACAAGTAAAAGAAAACAAAAATTCCTTAGCAGGAGCCATTCCTGGTGATTAAAAATTTTCAGGTTTAACAGCAGAAACAAGGCAAAATTAGACAGAAGATAATTAAATAGAATTGCAGAACATCCATTCTCAAGGTAGAATTGTGAGACTAAAATTTAAATCAATAACACTATGTTGTATGCATCTGGCCAGCTGTAGCTCTTTATATATTTGGTCAAATGAATCTTGTCCTGTAAACATCAATTTCTTTCCATTAATTGTAAGGAATTAATTTTGTAGCACAATGATCTTTATTCCAGAAACATGCTGCGTAGCCTACAACATTTTGTGTAGCTAGACACATCTGTTTCCCTCACTTAAGGTGAGAACAAGCCTCTAGCAATTTAACACAGTAAGCCTTGAGCTAATTAAGTATGGGTTCATATTATATATGAAAATAACGAAAACCTGAAATTAAGGTAGAGATATCCAATGGGTTCTCCTTCTGTTTTCAATTCAAGTAAACAAATTTTGTGGAGTCTATCCAAGGATAAGTTATGGATATTATGATACGAGTTTTGAGAATTATCATCTGATGATGTGGTTCACAGTCTTTGCACATAGCTCATTTATGACATATAGTGATATGGAACACAATGTTCTTACCTCCATCTTTTCAAGCAGTAAGCAGTCTGATGTCAAGTGACATAGAAAATGCAAGAAAAAATGCTGGCTCTGTTTTAGATTGATTTGCATGGTGATATCAGAAAATGTGGAAATTGCATCCGGTGCTCTAAATCCTGTTGTTCATAAAAACTCTTATTACAGCATAATTAAAATCTGGAATAAATTGAGCTGGCAGTAAAAAAAGTCTTGTCAGCTAGAAATTACTGCACCCAGACTGCAGGCTGAATATAAGAAAGAAGTAAATTACAATTGTTAACCTAATTGAGAGGCTCTTTCTATCTTCATTTGTGCCAAGTTTTTGTTACTAATATATATATCAATTTTTGACTAATTAGAAAGTCTGACGTTTTGATTGTGGGAGATATTACATACAAAGAAAGGGGATAATTGAGAAAACTGTAGAGGAACTTCAGAGTTGCTCCAAAATATACAGGTCATCAGTAGAGAAAAAAGTTTATTGCAATCAGAGATTAAGAAAATTGGTTCTTGATGAACTGGAGCGTTACAATCACAATGTACTATTGGCCAACAAGTCAGTTCTGTTTGATCAATTTTGAATGATCCAGATCTTTATTCCTTATGTTTGAAAAGCTGAATGTCAAGCTTAGAAGAACCTGAAGTAAGAACAGCAGAGGACATATATTGATAAAAATTTGGCAGAGTAAGTAGAGGAAGTATGACTTTCCATAATTTCTTATCATACTTTCTTTTCCAACGTGTCCCAATATGTTGGAGTGACCAAAGATAATGCCATACCAAATTATGACACCAGTAAATTTTTTACCAGCAATTTTCTAACCAGTTTTTCTGGAACACAATGGAGGAAAATAAAATAAATTTCAAGCAGGCCAACTCCCTTGCTAAATAAAAAAAAAGGCCTTCACAGGAGAAAAACTGAATTTTTTTGTTATTTTCAGAAATATTCTGATTTTACTTATAGTATTTTTCTTGCCCTTTTGGATTGCTAGAATGCCTTAGAAGCTTAAAACATCTGTATTAAGAAAAACTGTATCACTGCACATTTCAGCTTCCATTTATATATATATTTTTTTAATTTAATTTTATTTTTTTTTTAGTTTTTTAGTTCTTTTGCTTTATACAATAGTTTCAGCATCTTATTCAACATTATGTGTGGCAGTGTGCATGGCAGAAGCCACTGCAGACCAGCCTCAGGACTGGTGGGATAAACCTCAGGACATGGAGGTGTAAGCTCTTTCCCTCGATTATGGTGACTTCCCATGTTCCCCTTTTGTTACGTTTTACATGTTGTAAAGTTATTCGTTGATGTATCCCCCACCTTATTTTCTGTATAAGTTCATGTTCCGGAAAGTTCTGCCCTCTTCTGTACCCCATTGGTTATTTTGTATCCCACAGTTTCCCCAATGGCTATTTTCCCTAGTTACACCTTCCTATAAAACCCGTGTAACCCCTTTCCCCTTGCTCTTCCTCACTGGACTCTTTGGCCGCCCTGGAACCCTTTTCCTGCCTTCTCCCCAGACCCTGGACCTACAATAAACAGCTGGAACCCACACGGAGAGCCCCTCTCTCTACCTTTACTCTTGCCGGCACCTGTCCATTGGGCTTGGGGTTTTACTCCCTTTAGAGGAACCAGCATACACCCGACTTACTGCAGCAGCAATAGTCCTGTGCCAGGGACGTCTGCAGGTGGATGCTGTGCAGCTTCAGACAGTTCCAGCCAGCATCAGTTATGCAATTTATATTTACATTTCTTTTCATTTTTTTCTGTTAGGATACATTCAATAGTTAGGATACACATTAATACAGTATAAATTTTCTATAAGTAAAACAGGTATCTAAATATTACTTTGAGTACTGATTTGTGTGTTCAGGTTAATATTTTTACTTTGCAAAAACATAAAAATGTGAAGTTGAACTAATCTAAAAACAATGTGGAGAGCACAATTTCTGTTACATCCTGGAGTGCCTTCTATATTTATGACTTGTAGAAAACAAGACCTTTGACTTGATTGGCAAATTTTAGTGATATACAAGACAAATTTTCTCAAACCACAGTTACAGGATCAGCATCTTATATCAAAATGTAAACATGCAAACTTATAAAATAATGTTGAGAACCCAATAAGCTGTGTTGTTAACAGAGCAATAAAAGTAAATCCATTAATGAGAATTATTCATGTCAAAACACATGAAGTATTAATCTTCATTGTTGCATTATTGTTAGTTTTCTTCATTGTTCTTGTTGCACCAAGATGATTTATATGTGGAGCCTTGAAGAATTCTGTGGACTTTTAGAAACTAAATTTCTAGTCAATCTTATTTCTTGGCCTTCTGAAACAAGCTGACTGCAGACTGAATGGGTTTTCAGCATTCCTTAGCTTTGTTCATTGCAGCTACACACAGGAAACTGAGATGTAAAAAGAAATCCCTGATCCCATTTCTTTGTTGAACTTGTAGGTATGATGTAGAAATCTCATTCTGGTTGGGAGGGGAAAAAAATAAAAGGATTCTTACTGCTTTTTTCCTTTTGAATTTCAGGTTTCTCTATAAGCCCATACAGTACAATGTCCTTCTTTCATTTTCAGCTCTGCTCTGACCTCTTCCTGAACTGGGTCTTGCAAAAGGATTACAAACCACGGTGATAAGATACTGCACTTTTGTAATTCTCATGTGACTCTGTTATAGCAGCTCTCTACTACCAGGTGGAGGAAAGAATTATTCTGAAGTTGTTCCAGCCATGAGAAAGATTTAAAATAATTGATTCTTGTGGTAGATACAGGACTGAAACCATAAGTGTGAAATATTTTGTCAGTAATGCTTGAACATAAGTAATATTGTGACAAAGAGAGAGCTGTGAATATACACTTTTTTTTCTGATAGGTTGAGGCATATAATCAGGAAAACCTCAGATTTAAACCCACCTTCATCAGCAGTATAGTCAGTCACAAAAGATTTCTTCATAAATGTTTAAAATATTCCATGTGATGGTCTGAATTCCCTCATTATTATCAATGAACAGTAGCACATGTCATCCTATGCTTTATACAGAGATAATTCCAGTTGGTAATAATCTTTCCATTCTTAATTTGTATGGACAAATACTGGTAGGTAAATTAACAAATTCACCTTTTTTCTCCCTGGTCATTTTTCCTCCTCTGTTATTGCTTTCCCTCTCTCTGCTGCTCCTGGTGGTTACATTTTGAAGCATGTGTTCTAAAGTAAGGTTCCTGGCAGCAAGGCATACTAGGAGAAAACTGCACAGAGAGTGAAATCAAATGAATCCTAAAAGATGTGTGTGTCTTTGCTTGTCTGTGTAATTAAGCTCCTCTGAGCTGCTCAGCCATGGAGAAAGCAGGAGATCTGGCCTTGTTGCTCTTTGCCTTGTTTGTGTAGTCCCACGCCTGATTATCACAACTCAGCCTTCATCTGAAGCCAGCTGTGACTTACAGTGGAGTGGCTGCACTTAAACAATGTCAGTCCTTTGGAGCCATGCATTTCTTTAGGTAAGTAGTACATTTGAAATTGGATTTTTTGACAGAGGGTATCTGTTTTATTTGGATTTTTAGTTTGCCTATCTCTTTCCTGGATCAGCTGGATCATGTGCAGACCTCCTTAGCTTGTGAAATAGGCACAGCCTAAGGGAAAGGTTCCAGGCATATGAGGTAACAAAGGCAGGCAGATAGTGAGAGCAAGAGCAACGAGATGAGATCCTGTAGATCAAGCTTACCCTGTAAGACTGTGAAAAGGAGCAGAGAATAGAGAACATGGCCTTATGAGGCAGAGAAAACCTTTGCGGAAACTGAAAGGAGTGTGAATTTTTAGTGGTGACTCAGAGAGCCTCTGGACTGTTATCAAGCGTCTTCTTGCAAGGAGAGAGGATGCTGAAAGAGAGTTTTCATGTCCTTGGTGTCATTCTTTTTTACCTAATTGCTTTGAGATTTTTCTATTTTAAATATTAAATAGGCCACTTTCTATTCTAATACAACTTTGCTTTTAAAAGTGTTGACTTTTAAATCCCTCTGACCTTTTGAAATGTGTTCTTGGAAGACAAAGGTCTAGGCACATCGATTTCAAAGCTCTGGCCACCAGGGATCTTACTTCAGTATATAACCCATAATCCAGTTAGATAGTTATGCAGTGCATTAATATGAAACTAATGTGTGGTTATCTGTTAGCTTTATGCATCCATGCTTTAAAACCTGGGCAAAAAGTGAGCTGCCATTCTAGAGCATTCTAAGGCTAGATTTCCTGGATAGTGATTGGAGAGGCTTTTGTCACAGATAATATACAGTGAAATGTTCAGAGTGATATGAATGTCAGGATGCTGAATGACACAATGAACAGTCTGTCATTCTCTCAGAATAGCAATATGAATGGCAGAAGGGCTGTAAGAATGGCAGGTGGTGTTGGCATCCAGATTAACGGGTTATGAACATCACGACAAATCTGCTCAGCACTTTTCAGGGTATCCAAAACTAAAAGGCATCCCAAAACTTGGAATTCTCTTTGACCACCTTGGTATACTCATCTCTGTGTCTGAATTCTTTGTGGTTGTGAGTATATGACATAAGAGTGTGAATGAGGGATGTTGATTTTGTTTCAAATACAAATACCTTCCCTTTTTCTTATTCCTTTTTTTTTTTTTTTTGCTACACTTTTATTACCATTGTTG
>VZRZ01005244.1:56877-71446 GCA_013398175.1 Climacteris rufus
CTGCGAGCGGCAGCCCCCAGGAAACCAGGGTCACTCCCAGACTAACGTTGAGTGGCCTCCAGCAGGCACCCGGAGCCAGCGTTAGAGTTTAAATTTAAAAACTAAATTTTGCTACATTAATTCATTCATGACACACTACATTCTCATTACTAATTGCTATGCAATATGATACGCAAATATGCATCAGCCCTACATATACAGAACAGTTAGTTTTTAAGAGTTATAGCTTGAATTAGGTATGGAGCAGATGCCATGCAGTTATCACTGAAGGCTACTGTCCTTGATAGGCTTGGTCAGGATGATTACTGTGGCAAATGTACCTCTTTCTCAGAAATGGGACTCTACTCTCCTCCTGATATTAATAATATTGCTATTTGTCTTGGGGTTTTTTTGGTTGGGTTTTTGTGGTTTTTGTTTTTTTTTTTTTTTTTTTTGGGATCTTGTTAGTAATCCTTTTGCATTCAGCAGGATGTTTTGTCTACCTGGAGTCAGTTTTGTTTATGTGGTTATCTTGCTTCTGGCCTGGTAACTTTCTCTTACTCATACCACTTTGTCCTTTTGGTGGTCACACTGAGCACATATTAAGTAAAATAATATGACCTAAACATATATTGCATTTTGCTATGATATCAAAGTACTAGTAAATTCTTCCGTGCTGCTACTGATTTCAGAATTTTTAAATGTGTATGTTTGGATTCAGAGCAAGATGATATTAGTTATATTCTGAGTAGTGCACTTGAAATTTATAGGGGTCATAGGCCTCTGCACTGGTTTTACCACTATATTACAGATTTATTTACTTCTGTACTAAGGCAATCTGCTTGATTTTCTAGATAGATAGATCCAAAAGACAAGCACAATACTCAAAATTTTAATTAAATCAGTTTAACCTTACTCCTCTATCTCATCTACTGGTGGTAATTAGGAGCACATTAGGAGCACAAAAAACAGAACTGTTTTTGACACCAGCTGCTCTTTAAAGAAACCTAATCCAGATTTATGGTTCCCTGTGTTCTTGCCAGAGATTTCTTGCACAGAGGGCTCCCTGTGTTTATAGCAATTTGGGTGTTTGTATCTATCTGGTTAGTTTTCTGTGAGCACTTCTCACATGAAAAACTGGGAATATGCCACTCAGACTGGGAGCCTAAAATAGATCTGTCTTTTTCCTTTATCCTCCTCTCTCGTCTTTTCCACATTAGAGCTGTTTTCAACCATTCACAAAAAGGAAGATTACATTTTTTTTGTTTACACATGGCATTGTGGATTGATGTTTCAAATATATGAGTAATTATTGAGAGCATGAATATTTTTGAATAGAAAATTTCATGGCAAAATCCTCTGGGTTTTTCATCTCCATTACATTCTCATTTCTTCTACTCCAAGAAATATATCTATAAGCATGTCTTGTAAAACTGTCCCTTCTTTTCTTGCCTTTCCCCTTCCTTTATGCATTGGGTTGTATATTTTCTTTCTCTCTTTATTCCAGTCCACATTCAATACATTCAGAAAATGCTGAATTAACTTTCTCCTACAATTTTTTGTCTCCCTCCCCCATGACTTTTCTATTTCTTTCCAAATTAATTTGCCTTGCCACCTGGTCTCCTTGGAATTTAGCAATTATTCAGTATATAAAGCCTGACTCATAACAGATGGGGCTTCCAAAATACACACATCAACAATGTACATCCTAGGGCCAGAGATTGTGAGTTAGCTGCAGTTTCATTATGACTTCAATTTTCTAATGCTTGTGAACATTGTCAAAGAACATTAACGTTGTTTGTGATACTATGTCTTCTAAATTGTGGAGTTCAGACTAAGCCCGGTTTCTTTGATTTAGAACATAAGTTTGTTTTCCAATTTCATGATCCTGATGGCATGTATTTTATAGCTACAGGGATGAGAACCAAAGTATAATAATTACCTACGCTTGTTTTCACCTGTGCTTTGCAGAAGGCATTTTAGTGTTTGTATCCAATTATCTACATCAGCATTTGTCATTTTTTAAGACTTTCTATGTTTTCATAGTTAACGTCATCACTCATATTTCCAAATTTTAAAATATAAGAGATACTTCTGTGTGCTGTTTTTCAGTTATATCAAGCTATATAAGGAATATTGCAGGAAACTTCTGAGATGGAAATTGTTTTAAACGCACAAAATTCTCAAAAGCTGCATTTGCAGAGATCAGAAACTTTGGGACAGCTATATAATTTAGAGAGAAAAAAGAATATGGACTAAGGTGAAAGGGGAAATAATATTTTAATGTTCAGAGTGAGAGACAGGAGAATAAAAAATATCCAGTATTTTTCAAATGTTCCTGTTTGAGCTGTTCCACTTTGTATAAATAATTGTGGTCTTGAGACTTGTTCCCACTTGTTCTGGGTGTGGGCAGTATTCAGTATTTGTTGCTTTCTTGATTTCTCCTACTTAAATTGTTCTATTTTATAGAAATAACAAATAATACTGTGGGAACAGATGCTAGCTCTGCATCCAGAGACACTTTCAGAGAATGTAGATAAGTGTGATGGAGCATGAGTGATTTGAAACTGGGCATTCTATGTATCCCAGGACATTATGATAAGTACAGTATCTCTTCTGGTGTCTGGAGTTTTGAGCTGGAATTTGGTCAGAAATTTGTCCAGAAAAAAAATTGGAATCCATTCTTGGAATCCTATCTCTTGTTAACAGTTCATATCCCATAGAGGTGACTATAGTTATAAAAGCCAAAGCATCAACTACAGCAACAGTTATGCAGCCAGCTGTTAACTTGCAGAACACATCAGCTCCTACCCAAATCCTTCTCAGACACCTACACAATTGAGAAGAACAGCATTTGGACTCTCATGTCTTCCACCTTATTAAGGTTCTGTTTGTTAAGGTTCAGTTTATTAAAGTTTTTAGACATTCCTCTGCCTGAATTAAGGTGCAAATGAGACCATATGCCAGTGTCAATAGTATGGATTTTATTTGATCATAAGGATGGGAGAGACAGAAAGGTAAGAGAAAGAAATAGAAGAAGAGGTGGGGGGACAGAAGAAGAATCATAGAGAAAGAAAATATCACCACTTTGTGGATCCCAATGATGTTGCATTGATCCTCTCCAGCAGGTCTTCTTGGTGGTGAGGGTCCCCTGAAAGAATAGAATTCCATGGGTTAATATACTCTCAAGCCAGGTGGCAATGTCCAGGCATGTCCCCCTGGGGAAGGGGGGGCAGTGTCTCACAGCACTCTGGATCTGTTGTGTCACATGCAGTCAGTGGTGCAAAGTCCCTGGGAGACACTTTGGTGGATTGTGACTCCTGCTCAGCTGCCTCTCACTTGAAAGTCCCGTGGATACCACCTGTGGGGTTGGGGGTTTCACAGCTGGGCCAGTTTGTAAAAGGGAGGATGGGTGTTCAGTGCCTCTGAGCAGAGGTTGTGCCACGCACCCAAAAACTTCCTCCCCCCACCACCTTGGCTGGGGGACAAGTCTGTGGAAACCTGGCTTCTGTGGGCTGTGTTCTCCCCTCCCATCCAAAACTCAGCCAGGGATGATCCTCAGTGCTGGCCTTCTGTGGATGCGTACCTTTACCTCAGACCTGAGATGACCGGACAATAATTTTCCCTTTATCAGCAGTTTGACTTACAGTCCAAAGTTCCAGTCAGACATCTCCAGGGAGGGGTGTTGGTTATGGCTTCTTTACAAAGTTTTGCTATAAGAATGTTTAAGGCATGAACTATTTCAGTCTCTGACACACCTTTAGCCATAGAAATCTGCAGTCCCTTGTTGACTTTGTTCCTTGTCTCCCTTTGTGGTGTCTTCACACGCATGAACAGTGAGAATGAACTATTTGAGGTGTTTGGGACCCTCTCTGCAGTGTCCTTGATCTGAGCTGCCAGCAAGTGATAAGAATCCCATGACAGTGACTCTGATCAACACCTTTGGGCCCTGCAGATGGGAACCGCCATCATTTGGACTGTCTTCTTGGTGCTAATGAGTGTTTAGGGCTCAGATGACTTTGCATTCTCCCCAGGAAACTAGTTCCCCTTCCTTGGCCATTAGGGCACTGTACTGATTCTGCGAATTCACATCTGAGAGCAGAGAAGGACCCTTCTTCCCAATGCTACACAGTCTGCTCTTCTCCCACAGCTCCAGTACTTAGTCACTTAGTGCCTCAGCTGCAGCTCAGCTCCTGCAGGTGAGACCACCAGCAGCTCTAGCCCCAGAGAGCAGCACTAGGTACTCCCTGTGGCACCAATCCTGTATAGCAGACTCCCTCCTTTGGGGTGGGCCAGAGCCAGACTTTTACTCCCTGGGGACGGCACTTCCAGCCAGTCATGGGGACAGAGCCCTGTAGCTTGTCACCACCACAGTCGTATGGTCACATGCTGTAAAAATGAGAGTTTCTGGGTCTCTTTCACACTCCCAGCTGAGCTAACTGCCCTCCTAAGCACCAAAGTACCTTTTAAACTTCTCTGCTCTATGCCTGCTTGCCAACCAAATAGGTGGTCTCTGCTGCAGACAAGCAGCAGATTATTCTTTAATTGGCAGATGGCTGCTGAACATATTCCAGACAGCTTTGGTGATAAATGCTTTTTTGCTGCTGTATGTCGTGAATTGCCTTTTTGCATCATATGTGTATTGTTATATTGGTTATATTCCCACGACACCTTTTTAGCAATCAGTCTGAATGGGAGAACTGTCTGCTAAGACTGTGTGCTAATTGCCCTACATAGCCAAGAAGAGATAAAAATGAACTAATATTCTCTTTGTGATTAGAAGTGATCTTAAATGATCAATTTTTAAAAGCATTATCAAGCATTTAACTATGTAAAAGGCTAAAACACAACAAAAAGGAAATAACTTATTTCGGTGGATGAATGTTATAATTTTCTGGGACTTAGGATACCAGCATTATTTAGATGTGATCCATGAAGAGGATGGGCTGCTTAAAGCTCATGTCTGTTATAAAGGTGTTGTAATCATATCAGTGATTTAAGCCCTATTGTAATTCCACCTTTTTCAATTTGTGCATTTCTCTTTGTGGCAGAGAAGGAATTGTTAATGGAAACAAGGCAGAGTAAAATTATCAAGTCTGTACACTTATGGTATCAAACACTTTTTAATTTCATATTAACATGAATAGTATGTGAGGTTACAGTGAAACAAATTCAGCCATTACATTTGCATAGTCACTGTAGTGGATGTGTAACCAGAAGCAAAGGTTAATAGCACAGTCAGTTCTCCTGCCTTACTGTGGAGGTCTGTATACTTTCAGCAACAGTTTTGGAGAAAAGATGATAAAAAGATTTAAGATAATAGCTGTGCTAAACTGGAACTTTTATTTCAGGGTCGGCATCACAGAGTCATTGATCAGGTCACAGTTGTAAACCTGTGGTTGCAAAATATTCGCAAAATACTCTATTTAGTTTCTGATTACAAACCTGTAAGAATGTGAGTGCTACTGGCCATGTGTTCACACTTATAATTTCCATGTGATTTATATGATGTTAAAACGGCACTGCCAAAATGCCTGTGACTTTTGGCTTTATATTGAAAAGTATTATTGTAAGGACGTTCTTCTTCAGTTTTGTATTATGTCATTCTAGAGCCTTTCTTGAATACCTTCCACCAACCACTAAAACAATTTGGTCACTTTTTGCCCTGTTTTTTACTGGAGGCTGTTTCCCTTCGGGAGAAATAGAATATAAATCTGGGTATTACTTTATACAGTTCTACTTATTTTCAGAAGCATGAAATCTCCTCATTTGTAGAAATAATGAAAGTTTGATACCCTAGAACTTCTATTTTAACTGTCATCACTCAGCCTAAAGTTTCCCCACGTTTAAAAATTGTGATGAGAATTTTTCTATAATGTTTCTAACCATCTCCTCAAAACACAGAGCCCCATCAAAAGAATGTTAACTAAGCTGTTTTAGCTTCCCAGGACTGCTGATGGACTTGTTGGGGAATAATTCCTATGTTTTCAGGTATTTCTTCCCAAAAGGAGAACAATCACACTTCTGCAGGGAGGAAACAACTGGTATACTCAGCTTTGGTGGAGCAGTACCATTCCCCAGTGTAAAAGGAAAAGTATAAAACTTTAAAAATTGATAATATGCATTATTAAACAGTTAAAAATCTAATCTATTGAGAAGCAAAAAATAGCTCAGAAAAAGACAGCTGGAATTCATTTATTTGAGAAAATGACTAGCCATACATTACAAGTTTTGGTATAAAGTATCTTTAACAAAGAAAGAATGGAAAGACTGTTATTCTGACTCTGAAAACTGTAATTAGCAATTGCATTAGTAAGGCAGGTTTCCAGGTCAATTGTACAGTTCTGAAAGCACGAAAAGAAAATCTTCACTAGCCAAATATCTTGCTTAGTTTGGTTTTTTTTCTAAGAGAAAAGCACACTTCTCTCTACTTTTCACATGTCCATCCTAAATTCAAAAAACTAGCTACCATATTCCATATACACATTACTAATGAAGTACCTGCTCTGATCCAATTAGACCACCACCTTCCTTCTGTGGAATTAGACTGGGAATTCCATTACAAAAGAACCTCCAATGCAAACTACTCTGTTGTCTCTCTATTGTGGTAAAATAGACAGACATGGTTGCATGGCTATGTGGCAGGATAAAGGGCTTAGAATGTGAGGTGGAAGATCTTGTCATACATTTTGTTTGTGATCTCTAAGTGTTTGAATGACTCAGGCTTAGCTTTCCAAAACCACACACTAAGAAAGGGATTCATTTAGGTCTAGAGCAAGCTAAAAAAGGGCCCAGGTTCTCCAAAATAACATGGTGTCTATGGGATCAAATTTATTATAGAAGCAATTTGGTTAATGTTAGATGGCAAGAGTTCTTTTGAATAAATTTTTTGTATTTTGTATTTCTGCTTTGACTCTGAGTCCAAATTAAGAAATTCTAGGGATTTGGTTTGATTTCTTCCATTTTGTTTTACCTTCTTTCTCTTATGTTCCAAAATAATGTATTTATCTCTTTCATCCCTCTATGATTTTTGTATTAATAAACATCAATTTAGGTTATTTTTCATATTATTTAAGCAACAAGCACATCACTGGGACTATGCTGAGATAATCAGGCTATCAGATTGCCAGTACAAATTTTATTACACACTGCAATTACTTGAGTGCTCAATCACAGGTAGTGTTTACTGTGACATGATCACACTCCACGAATATGTTATTTCCCTCTTGACTGTCATCTGCTATTTTGTTACTGGAGGTAGTAAAGAAGAATCAAACAGAAACTTTGATTAACTGATTATTTAAACTTGTCAGACTATCCAATATCCACATAGGTTTTGCTCCCCTCATCAGTGATAAGGCCAAAGTGATAGATCCAGACAGGTACATTTCTATGTACCATCTACCAAGCAGACCATTTCTAAGAAGCTGTATAAGGTACATGATCATAAGTGGAGCCTGAAATGCAGTGTTACATGTCTAGGAACCTCACTAGAGTATAGAGAGGTGTGCTGGAGTGGGCGTCCAAGTAACAATAAATTGAAGCAATTTCATTGTATCTGAAAATGCATTATTGTCTTGGGTAAGAAGAAAAAGTACGTATGAGCATCTGTATAGTTAACAAGTCTTGGGTTCGTGTCTCCTCTGAGACAGTTTCATGCTTTAACAGTTCTGCACGGAGTTAAGAAATGTGTCTGAATTTCCTTAGACTAAGAAGATTTACACAGGTTTTTTGTACTGAATGAGAGGCAGGTGCAGTCTTGCTTATTGGGGTGTGAGATGGAGACTTCATTTGGATGTCAGACTGGAAGCTTTTGAGTTCTGGCAGCAGCAGTAAAGTTTCTCCTCCATCTGCATATTAACAACTGCAAAATAGATTCAGTGCCCTAGTGGAAGATGAGGGGCTGGGAAATAAGTCCAATGAAGAATCAGAGCTGACTGAAACTGAAGAGTGCAGCAGAAAGTGAGGTGGTGAGTGGTAGCAGTGGGATAGTCCCTGCCATGGGGGATGGAGGCTTCCTCCTGCTTACCTGAGAGTCAAAGATTATGGAGAAGAGAAGGAATCCATCTGATAAAGTGAGGCAAACCCCTCCTCACCAGCAGGCTGGACAAACAGGCGAAGAGAGCTTTAAACTAGGAACTACAATGGCAGAATAACAGAAAGTGAAGAACTGGTAGACTGGTTAGTAAGAAATTGGTATATCAATGGAGTTCTTGACTAACTATATTCAGATATCTGCAGATTGAAGTTTCTTCAGGTGAATGTGTATGTATTTCAGATTATGTCAAACCTTTTCTAGAAGAAATGTTTCTGGAATAAGGTCTTATAAATGAGAATGCCTTTTCATTCATTAGTTGGGACTTGAGTTCTGCAAAGAGTACACCAGTGGAAGATGATATCTACTACCAGAAGCCACTTTGTCTTTTAAAGGGACAATTCAAATTGAAAATGTTTGATATTTAAAATGCAAATAAACCCCAGTGTGCCCTAGTTATCATTGATTTTGCGTGGAGGAATTGAAAGTATTTGCCTAAGATCATTCAGTCACTGACAATGCCACTGTATTTTCAGTTCCTCTTCTAAATTTAATGTATTTTGGACGTTTTCAGTAATTGTGAGAGCAGTAGAAGCTGTGGGGTACCACTGAAATAACCTGCTAATGAGCAGGTCACAATATTATCCCTGAACTGAAATTTTTTGACTTGACTTGAGAGAATCCTAGCAAAGCAACTGTGAATGTTTGGAATGAGTAATGGATCACTACACTGAAGTCCATTTTGGAGGCATGGCTGAATACAAATGATGATTATATATTTGCCTATCAAGTGAGACTTAAAAGGCATTGACTGTCTTAGTGTTAACTACAGATCATGAACAGAAGCCATAATTAGGGGAAGAATTCCTGCACCTGTCTGTGCTTCATGCTGTCGTCCCAACAAATCAGTTCTGTCTTGTCATGTTGTCTCTGAAATTAATTAGCATCCCCAGACATTTGTAAAGCAAGGAAATATCTGCCTGAGAATTCGAGAGAAAGAAAAGCTGTGTGTCAACAGGAAGAGAGTAATCCTAACCTTTGAATATGCACTTGCAAGGGCTACATGTATTGCATACAGACAGGCTGCAACCAGATCCAGCTTTCTGCCCAGCTTTTAGGGTCATGAGCAGATATGAGCTTAAATCTACATGTGATTCCAACTTTCACTATTTGCAATGCAAGCTGGGAAATAGGATCTAACTGTAACTGGTTATATTTACTGCACTCCTTGCTATCCTTGTATTGGGTTTGCACGTACAAGATTTGGTGCAGGGGAGGGCTACAGGGGTGGTTTCTCTGAGAAGCTGCCAGAAGCTTCTCCTGTATCCATCAGAGCCAGTGCCAAGTGGCTCCAAGATGGACATGTCACTGGTCAAGACTGGGCCTATTAGAAATTATGGTACCTCCTCTGTGATAACATATTTAAGAAGAAGAAAAAAAAAAGGGGTGAGAATTTTGGAGAGGAAAAACTTTGCAGACACCAAGGTCAGTGTCAGGAGAAGGAGGCACCAGAGCTTAATTTGCCATGTAGCCAATGGTCAAGACCATGGTGAAGCAGCTGTGCCCCTGCAGCCCATGGAGATCCACAGGGATAGAGAAATCCACCCACAGCCCCTGAAGGAGACCCATGCTGGAGCAGGTGGGTGCCTAAGAGGAGGCTGTGAATCCATGGGAGGACTGTGCTGGAACAGGGTCCTGGCAGAGACCTGCAGGAGAGAGGAGCCCATGCTGGAGCAGATTTCTTGGTAGGACTTCTGGATCCTTCCATGGAGGATCCACACTGGAGCAGGTTGTGCCTGAAGGACTGCACCCTGTGGAAGAGTGACCCACGGTGGAGCAGTTTGTGGAGAACTGTTGCCCATGACATGGACTCACGTTGGAGAAGTTCATGGACAACTGTCTCCCGTGGGAAGGACCCCATGTTGGAGCAGGGGAAGGACTCCTCTCACTGAACAGTGGCAGGAACAGCAAGTGATGAACTGACCTTAACTCCCATATCTGTCTCCCTGCACCGCTGGGGTGGGAGGAGGTAGAGCTGGGAAGGAAAGAGGGGTGGGGGCTCTTATTTTACTTCTCATGATACTGCTCTGATTCTGTTATTAATAAATTCAAGCAATATCTCTAATTCAAATCTGTTTTGCCAGTGATGGTATTTGGTGAGTGATCTCTCCCAGTCCTTATTTCATATCATGAACCCTTTGTTATATTTTCTCTCACCTGTCCAGCTGCAGAGGGGAGTGGTACAATGGCTTCATCGAGTGCCTGGAATCCAACCAGGGTCAACGCACTACAATCCTAAACCCTGTGAGTGTTGACAGTAAGCCTAGAAACTCACTGGAACCAGTGAAGTTGTTCAGCACTCAAGCTTGGTGTTTCCTGAGGAGGAACCTGACTCACAAATTTCTGCCTTTCAAATTTGGAATTTACTAAACTGCTGTTCATCCTCAGCATGGAAACTTATCCAAGACCTGAAGCAAATCTCCCAGCAATTTTCCCTGGTTTCCTACACACTCTTCTTCTGTTAGTACATGCTTTCAGGAATAGTGTAGACCAATTCCTCTGTGCTCTCCTGAGCTCAATACACATAGTTTAAATCATTCCTCTAAAGGCTAAATTGGTCTCCCGTGTATTACATATCATATTCCATCAGCAGAATTTCAGAGTTAAGTATTCTGTGCTCAGCAAAATCACCATCAAAGAAATAAAATTTAATAAATTTTAGCTTCTTCATTTATAGTTTTCATTTATAGTTAACATATTAATATTATCCCATGTATCCTTGCATCTTTCACAAGGCTATTTTTGCCATCAGTGGGCAGTGACACTATCAGTGGAAACAAATACTGAAGGGTATTTCAGCAACTGATATTTGAACAGAAGGTTCCAAGCCCCAAAAAGAGAGAATGTTTGGCAAGTTTAAGGCAATGTGAGGACAGGCCTCAGGATCCAAACCTTTTTGTCATCTATCACTGCTGAAATCTGCTCTACATCAGTAACAGAGAGAAGAGCAATTTCTGCTAGATTCAGGAAAGAAGCCATCTGACTCCAAATACAACTTTAAAGATGACCTGGCAAGTGGTGTTTGCAAGGAAAAGAATTCTGTTGCGTGGTCTCAGGAATAATCACATCACTGCTATTCTTGTATTGTGAGAAACTGCAAAAAGCCACCTTTTCACAATTGACTAAGTCATCATTCAATATTTATATTGCCTTAACAGGTTTCCCCATGCTTTTGATATCCAATAATACATTTATTCATTTTCCTGAGGTTTTTAGCTGTTCAAAAATTAAGTGAATGTTAATAAAAATGAAGAAACTTGAAAAGAGACTTTGAGACTTGTTTGACTGTGGAATGAGTATAAAACAATGAGTTCTTCACTGGGCCATCACCAACTTACAAATTGCTGACCTTAGAACTTACAACCAACTTAAACTACTGACAAGTGGCACGTGTTAACTAATTGCTATTAACCACTGAAAATGGTAACATTGTAGTGTGTTTGTCAACAGATAGAGAACTTTCCTTTAGAATGTGTCAGCAATAGGCTGTAAAAACAGGAATGGGAGCAAATGTTTAACAGGGGAAACAAAGCAGGAAAATAATGAGAAACGAATCTAATAAAACTTAATAAAAGAAGTAAAATAGTAATTATCTTTAGCTAAAAGAAAAGCTATTAGTATTTGACATTAAAATATCAGCTTCCAATTGTTATTGAAGAACCAGTTCTCAACTTTTGACATCTACCTGAAGTCAGTTGGAGTTGTTCATGCAATACTTCCATTTTTATTGTTGACCCAAATTCAGAGATTCTAATCACTTCACAGACTATTTGTACTCAGACCACTGTGGGTATGATTACTGGTGGAAAAAGAAAACAAACAGAATTTGCCCTAAACTCCCAGGGTCCTGAGGTGTTCAGAGGCTCTTCTGGTCATAACCAGTCTTTCTCATGGCCTTCCCCTACTGCTGCCCATGACTCAGTGTTACCCTATTTCACCCTAGCCAGGGGCCGTCAGTTCTTGCCTGGAGCAGGCGGGTCAGAGTCTCTGCTGGTACAGGACTTGGTGAGCAAGATCCTGTCCTGTCCATCTCATGTACAGCACAGGGTTCATGTTTCAGCTCAGCAGTCAAGGTAAAAAACAAAAAATCATAGAATGATAGAATAGTTTGAGTTGGAAGGGACCTATAAATGTCATCTAATCCAACCTCCCTGCAATAAGCCCTGAATATATTCCTTATATAAAAATCAAATCTATCTCCTTTTAGTTTGAAACTGTTACTTTTGTCTTATTGCAACAGACTTTACTAAAAGTCATTCCCTGTCTTTCTTATAAGTTCCCTTTAAGTATTGAAAAGCCACCCTAAGGTGTTTCTGGAGCCTTCTCTTCTCCAAGCTCAACAACCCCAACTCTATCAGCCTTTCCTTAGAGCAGAGGAGTTCCATTCTTCCGATCCTCATCTTGAACCTTCTTTGGACCTGCTCTAACAAGCTGATGTCCTTCCTGTGCTGGAAACCCCTGGATGCAGCACTCCAGCCGGGGTCTCACCAGAGGGGAACAGTGGGGCAGAATCCCCTCCCTTGCCCTGCTGGCCATGCTGCTTTTGATGCAGCTCAGGATACAATTGCCTTTCTGGGCTGCGAGCGCACTTTGCGTGCTCATGTCCAGCCTCTCATGCACCCCAAGGCCTTCTGGGCAGGGCTGCTCTCGATCTGTTCATCACCCTGCCTGTGCTGATGCAGGGGCCTTCCCCGACTCAGGTGCAGAACCTTGCGTAGGCCTTTTTAACCTCATGAAACTCCCATGTGTCCATTTCTTGAGTTTGCTGAGGGTGCACTTGATCCCTTTATTTACGTCATTGATGAAGACACTGAATAGCACTGATCCCAATACGGACTCCTGAAGGTCACCACTCATCAATAATCTCTATCTGGATGATGAGCCATTGATGACTTCCCTCTGGATGCAAACATCTAAGCATTTCCTTTTCCACTATACAGTCTATCCATCAAATCCATATATCTCTAATTGTGGGGGAACCACGTGAAGGGCCTTATAGAAATTTAAACAGGTGATATCCGTGACTCTTCCCTTGTCCACTGACGTAGTCACTCCGTTGTAGAAGGCCACTAGCTTGGTCAGGCAAGACCTGCCTTTGTTGAAGTTGTCTTAAACCACATCCCCATCTTCCATGTGACTTAGCATAACTTCTAGGACAATCTGTTACATGACCATATTTCTCAGATACTCAGGTTCAGATAAGGTAACTTTTCTCTTGTTTTTCCTGTTTTGCCTTTCTGCAAAACTGTTTTGCCTTTCTGCAAAACTGTTTTGCCTTTCTGCATTGGTTTTCCTTTTTTGCATAATTTTTCATAATCTCTCTTGTTTACAAGGATAATTTTAAAAAAAACTGGCTTGTTTCCTACAAGGAAGCCTTCCTTTCCTGTCATGAAAAATTGCACAATTTATATCTGCACACAGCTGATCAGTTGTCTACAATGCCTATTAAGCTGTTCTTATTGAGCTATTAAACTAACCTGCATGGTCACTTACCAAAGGAACTACAAGGCAAACACTCCAGAAACAGTTTCACAAATATGATGTTTTCAAAAATCTTTTTTATGTTTTAAAAACGAAAAGAAATATCTCACCTACTTAAACCAAAAGTAATACTACAAAATAGGAAGTATGTGATACAAATATCCAGGGCAAGTGTGTCTCGCCTTATGGCTGCAATGAGAGAAAATGTTTGAGATAGCAGGATTATTCGAATTTGGTGGCACTACGAGGTGATTAATGGTATACAAAACCTTTTCCAGTCGTCTCTGTGGGGTTTCTCCATGCATTCCCCCTTTTTGTTTAAAAACCAAAACACGCTCCAAAGCACCGTGAGCGTGTTATCTGCCACGTAAGCAGGGTCAGTGACCAAATTCAAAGGTACTTGAGAGACCCGCTGAAAAGCCATGGCAACTGCCTGCAATTCAACCAGCTGGGCAGAGCCTGACTCGTGGCTCTTCAGCACCTGCCACTCAGATCCCTGTTTCCAGGTAAATCTGTCCCAATCTGTACCTCACAGACTGCCAACACGTCCCGCCCCCAGAGGTTAACTGCAGCTGAAGTAACATAGGGCCAGATTATGGCTCTGTGTCCCTCTGGGTCTCTCACCAACACAGTCACTTGCTCCGTTGACTCTGTGCTCTTCCTCCTAGCCCCAGGATAGCTGAACCCACTGGGGTCAGAGGCCATGTAGAAGGCTATGAGGAAGAGGAGAGAACCATTACATCAGCACCCATATCAATCAAACCTTGTAGCCGAATGCAGCATGGACTGGCTTTTGGCAGTATTAGGGTGCATGTCATCTGCGGTCTCTGACTAGAAATGTCTGCAGCCCAGCAGACCTGTGGAAGCTCCGGGGATCTGGTGCTGCACTCTCCATCAGCTTGTTGTTCTACACAAGAATCAAAAGTCAGTAACTGAGCAATGTGAGCCTTTACAGGGATAGTAACAGGATGTGATGGCTTGGAAACCAAGGCATGAATTTGACCTGTAAAATCT
>VZRZ01005244.1:72236-91303 GCA_013398175.1 Climacteris rufus
ATAACGCTGATAATTTGCATGACCTCAGGAGAGCCAACTCCGTACTGTGCTATTTTGGTTTGCAAATCCTGCATAACTCTCCAGGTGAAGGCATCATGCCTGTGTGGCTGATCCGAATTCAGGAGGGCCTTAAACACAGGAAAGGCTAGGGGACTTCCCTTCAGGGTGGTGCTATCACCTTGATCCACTGGGACCCCTCCTGGAGGTGCCATAGTAACTACCTGATCCTCCATAGACTCTCCTGTTTTGTCTGGAACCCCCACTTTCTCCAAAAGACTGCAATTCTCCGACTCCAAAGCCCCCCATTTCACTGTTTCCCAGAAACGTCTGGGCTTTCTGGGGTGTACGGTCACGCTACAATCAGTAAATATCCACGGGTGTGTCTGCAGCAGGCATCTTCTTCGCCGCTCGGTGACTGCAGCTCTTTGCCCCGGAGCAAGTGCACCATCTGTGCCACTATCTGAGTCGTCAAAGCGAAGCTTACTCACCGAGCCCAGCACAAATGCCAGGGGTGGGGCTGGCACGTTCACTGAGCCCATATACCATGCCAACAGAGCTTGGAGTGGAGCAGAGGGAGGGTGGCAAAGCTGGAGGAGCACTATTCGAATGCGGTGGGCGTGTCGGAACATCAGCTTCCTGATCTGCTTGTAGCGCCGTACCTATTGCAGGAGCCACCTCCAGGCGTGGCATGGGCCCTACTGCCACTGCTGCTGGACGCGGAGCCTCTGCTCCCTCTGTCCAGGGGCGCAGGGTATCCATCTCTGCCGCTGCTGGGCGGGGTGCTTCCGTGTTCCTCGGGGAATCCCCCTGTGCTTCCGCTGATGTAGGAAAGGGCGCCGCCTCTGCCTCTTCCCCAGCTGCCCGAGCTGGAGGCTCCAAGCCACGGCTCCGCAAAGCAGCGGCTTGCACAAGCACCACCAGCTGCTGTGAGATACCGGTCAGTAGCCAAAAATATCTGTGAGGGAACAGTCCGCTGGGCTGGGCGGTGGGGCCGGCGTGCGCAGCATGGGCACATGCGCAGTGGGCAGCAGGTCGGGAGCGTGTGGTGCACCGGAACTGACGGGCGCCGGCACCCCAAGCACATGTGCAGTCGGGATCGAAGCTGTGCACAGGCGTGGAGCACACAGTGGCGCCAGGCTGGATGGCGCAGCACCAGCAGCCGTGGAAGGGCCGAGCCGGCCCCCCTTTCTCTTCAATATTTCGGTTAGCTGGTCCCTGGGGGGAACGGGACCAGTTAGGGGGAACGTAATTCCACGGAGACATATTTACTGGCTGGACAGATCCGCTTGAGACAGCCCGCGTGGCGGGAGACTGAGCCTGCGCAGATTGATCCTCCCTGGCGGAGGGATCAGGGGCGGAGGAAATGTGCTCCAGCCCTGAGTCTGCAGTCAAGTGAGTTAAAGCATCAAAAACCCATCTCCAAGTGCGGCAGAGGCTAACAGCGTGGGAGTCTCCGTATATAATTTCATGACAAATAACCTCGCTGAATTCCGCTCATAATGTGGCATCCATGGAAACGGACTGCCGTGAGCCCATGCACAAAAGTCCATTCCAAAAGGGTGCAAAGGAACTTTCAGATACCTCAGCCTCCGCTTTTTGCAAGGCAGGCTTCCACGCAGACAGCGCTGGATTGCTGCTCCCCATTTCTCTCCAAAAAGAACAAAAAAACCCCAAAAAGGGCAGGAAGGGCGGGGGGAGAGAGAGGGCGGGAAAACCGGACCTCCGAGCCAGCTGGTCTGAACACACGGGGTCACCAGATGTAGCAGCAAGCGTCAATAATGAGACAGCACACAGCTTGGTTCACAGAGATCCGAGAGCCAGCCAGTGAGCCCCATTTATTGTATTGTCCTTTACATAGTAGGAACCCAAGTATATGATTGGCTAGGTTCTACACCACCCTAATCCAAAACATATCATACTTGGACAGCAACAACAGGTGCCGTATCTCATTTTTTTTTCATACCTCCCATGGGAAAGAAGGATTTTCTCAGAAGCAGCCCCAGGCAGCAAGCCTTGGGCTGTTACAAATACTGGGAAATATTTCAGATGGACAAAATATTTGAAGAATCATCAATATTTTCCTTTAATTTTGAACTTCATTTCTGTCAGAATCCAAAGTGCAAAATAAGCCATAGTGTAACCCTGAACTGAACTGTTGTAGGGATGATACAAGAGAATTAAACGGAAGCAGAGATTTCAGTCAAGAGAGTCTGGATCTTCACAGGAAGCAACAAAATAAATGAACAAAAATAGACACCAAGTAGACTTATAGTTGGATTGCTTTGAGAGCACTGGGTTATTTGAAGTCAATCATCACACTAGCCACTTCCTAGTATCCTATTTTGTAGATATCAGAAATAACAAATTAGACCTTCTGAAACTAAATATTTTGAAAATGAGATGCCAAGGTGAACAGCTCCAGTGCAGGCATGATCTGCAGTGCAGCATTCCGGTGTGGTGCACAAAGTGGTTTCCTGAACCAGGGGAACATCAGGAAAGCTTGGAAAGATGCCAGGAACCCCCAGCTCATGCAACAGTGGCTGATGACAGCTGGACAGGGCCAGAAGCAGCAGCAGTCCAGGCCCACATATGTATAAAGGAAATCCCTTGGGGCTGCAGATCGCACTATGGTTCTCAGGAAAGGGAGTATATAAAGGACACTGAAGCCCTACAGCTTGACCTCGGCATGGCATCCACCCAGCGGAAAGCCATGGACTCTCTGAGCTCTGCACCCACCATGACTGTCATGGCTGTCCAGACAAAGCTCCAGTGGGAACACACTGCCACCACGGTGCCAGGCTGCGGCTGTGCCCGGCCCCCATGCCAGCTCTGACCAGCAGCAGCAGCACAGCTGTGAGGGTGCTCCCAGAGATAGGAGCTCCTCTGAACAGTGATCCAGGTCCAGAAGGAGGTGAGTAGACTGAGGAGTATCAGGGAGTGAGGGCCCAGGTTAAAGGTGTGATAAGAAAGCTTCCTATGGCCCTCAGATTATGACCCATTACCAATTTTTCAGGTAGTCAGTGGCGAAGTTCCAGCAAGAAGTCTGAGGGCAACCAAGAGGAACTGTAGGTCCTTGGGACAACCAGTTAAAAGACCAGAGTACGAGTGGTGTTCTCCTCTGTCCTTACAGTTGTAGGGAATGATGAGGGAAGAAACTGGAAGAGCCAGCAGATCAATACCTGGCTCCAACTGTTGTGTAACCATCAGAATTTGCAAATTTTTAATTATGTGTCTGTCTACGCAACACCAGGCCTGCTGGCAACAGACAGCAGGGGAAAAAGGATTTTTTTATGAAGGAATTAGCAGGCCTCATAGAAAAAGTTTTAAATGAGATTTGAAGAGGGAGAGGGATAAAACCAGGCTCGCTAAAGATAAATCTTGGGGTGGCACGCCAATATTTGAAGGATGGTATGCTAGCAAGATCCTTCAGTCTCTTGTCTCAGTGGAGGTAGGGGATGGAGATCCATGTGGCAACAGACAGAATGGTTATGGATGTGTTAGAAACCATGGAAGCACCTGTAAAGTCACATAGGACCTAGGTGTACTCCAAATGAGGTGGGTAGGTATATTCAGGAAAGTTAAGTGACTGAAGGCAAGACACACCAGATCAGAGAGACAGAATAGAAAATGGAGGAGTTTTTGGCTGAACTAGGGTTTTCAGCTGGGGCAAAATGTGTGAGAGACATCAGAAAGCAGTAAAAGCACATCAGAATAAAGTGTGTAATTGAAGCTGCCCTTTCGATGATACACAAAAGCCTCATTAGATCACAATTTAGAAAACTGTATTACAGAACACAATGATAGAACTTGAATAAAAAAGATAGGATTTTTAAAAGCTTTTAATGCTAAGAGGGAATAAATATAAATCATTAAAATAGGTAGGATAGGTATTTTATTAATGTAAATCTCTTAGAGATGCATGCAAAGTTTTTCTACATATGTACACATATTGAAAGGACTATACCTACATATGCAAAGCAGGCAATTTTTCTATCCTCACCTTAGCCATTCTCTGCATGCAGATCTTTGCATAGATGTTATTGTTTAAGAGGAATCTGAAAATACAAGACAGCAGAACTGGCCATTCGGGCAGGTTGGGTGATGAGTGTTATATAGGATGAATATGTAATTTAAAATACATCATCATTGTGGCTTAAATTATCCTATTTTCTATCATTTGAAATTTATATATGTAGCTCACCTTCAGGCTCAATCTTAGATTTCAAGACACAAGCAAACTGCATCAGACCTATTTCAAAGCTATGGGAAAATGAGTATTATTACTGTATAATGTATTATTTAACAGCTGTCCAGTAATCATCCAATAACATTCTGAAGATTGGTGCAGCTATTTTTTCATTTAAGAAATTCACCTGGAAGAACAGTTTCTGAATTATTCTGAATTCATGAAAAAGGATTCACAGTCTCACCAAAGCGTTCTCATTGACCTGCAGATACAAAATGAGATAAAAGTTTTCACTCCGAATGAGCATCAGTGTCACTTCCTGAGAAAAGTGAACTATATTATAGTTGACTCTACTTATTTCATTTTTATTCATAAGCTGTGTATTCTGACATCTTGTAAAACAGCTTATTTCTTCTCTACTGAATAAGAAAGTTCTGGAGAAACTGAGAACTAAGATGACCTTCCTCCTTCCTTCTATATATGTAGCAGCTTGGAAGGTGAGGGTTTGAAAAGCAAGGTAGAGCACATCCAAACTTATCTTTTTATGAATTACCTTCTTTATGGGGAATAAAGTGTATAATTTTTTTCTCCTTTCTTTTTTTTTTCTTTCCTCCAAACTTTGTGGCAATGTTCCATACCAGGAGATATAAGAGTTTTCTAGCCTGTTTGGATTAGCGTTGGAAAGAGACACACACCCTTCTTTAAATGAACATTTTAACTTAAACCAAAAATTTCTGCAATTACATCATAGAAGATCCCAAGTATTTTCTTGTGTCAAACTTGCTTTAAGACTAGAGTTGATGGTAAAAATAATTGCATAAATACTGTAATTAGGTTAAAATATCATTAACATAATATTTGAAAATTATAATTTAACAATAACAAAATATTATTTTATTTTCCTTCTAATATATTAATCCCTTTGATGAATATAGTCAGAGCTCTGAGTGCTTCATTAGATTGTGCCCTATCATCTGCCACCTATGTATTGGCTGAAACCAAGTGTATTGTGTATTCCAGAGTACAGGATTCGGTTGACATTGACCAAAGATGCTCCTTAAAGTGGAGTTCTTATTTTTTTCAAAACTCATTATATGATAATCTGTCTATTGATAAACTAAAAGTGAAACCTGCAAATAATACTGCTAAAAACTTCATTATTATCTGCCTTAATCTTGGTAGCATGTCCTATGGTAAGTGCCATCTGATCTTCAAGAAATCAGAGAAAGCAATTAATGTCTTAATTTTGTTGGTAGATCATGTGTCTATCCAGTATAAAGATATAATTATACTCAAGAGAGAGATAGAAATAAAATGATCACGGCCTGTGAAATGATTAATTTTGTGTCCTGGAGTAAATTACACACAGGATAACTTAAATTCTCTGAAATTGCATTTAATACCATAATGCTCTCTAACTAAGGAGCTGGTGGGAGTACTAAAACAGCACTGCATATGAAAAATTGGTAAAATACGTACTCCATCATTGAAGAGCTTCAACAAAACATTGAATATCCTTTGACTTCATAATTAATAACAGCACTTAGCAGGTGCTATTTCTTTGGTAATCTCAGACCAAATTACAAAATAAGGGTAAATGATTCAAGGCCAAATGTAGAAAATATGTAGCAGTAGTGAGAAACCTGGGTTCTTAGACTCTCTAGTTGATGGTCAGTGAACTGAATCATAGCAGTCCCATTGCACAGTAAAAGAATTTGGTATTACTTCTGATTTGTTACTGCTTGCCAAGAACAGAAAAACTAGATAGAGACATGCATAATGTCTTCATTACCCACTCATACCCTCAAAAGTACAGTTCTGAAAGGGTAGGCATCAAGTCTGACTATGTCAGGCAAGTGCAGAAGTGCTGTTGTGGGAGTGTTAATGCCAATAGTGAATATGCTCTACCTAAATATTCACTAGGTCTTCAGAAGTCTGAGAATACTTACCGTGCTGAAGTGCCCTATAATTAATATAATTAATGATCAGCCCTTCCTCCCTCTATAAAACTGTCTCCCAATGTCTTATTTAACGTAACTCACTGAATGAACACACAAGGAAATAATCAACTCAACACAGCTAGGTGGGAGAATCTAAGTGGGGGAGAATAAAGGTATCAGAACAATAATGAGAAAAAATAGTATCAGCTAGATTGTTGCAATGCAGTTTTCCAGTGTGCTCGATTGTGGGCGTTTAATGCTTGGTCTATGGCAGCTAGAAGGGGTTGAAGAACAGCTAAATAATAAGACAGCTCTGACTGCACTAACTTAAATGTGTGTACTTAGGTTGGCAGTTAAAAGTTCCTTCACCCCAGGATGAAAAATAGTAAAGATAGTAGAAAAAATGATAATTTGGAGAATGCTTGACCATATTAAACCTTTCCCAGAAAATACCCACTTAATGAAAATCAACACTTGATGGAAGAAATTTCTTCAGCTTTGCAGATTTTACTTAGCCCTTGAAAAGCAGGGGCTTTGTGTACTACTACTGAGCCCATGACTGTAGTTTACCTGTCAGTGTTCATGATGCTCATGGCCAAGTTTTGCTGACCACCAGACTTTGAATTTGAACATCATTTTATATCAGTTATCATGGAGGCTGATATAAAATGAAATAGTGAAGTTTAGGAAAGACAGCTGACACTTACTGCCAGTATCTGAAGTTTGTGAAATGACATTGTAAGAATTTGCCGTACATTGAAGAGTACCCATGGGAACAGAGCTATGTACTAATCAATTCTGTTTGTGGGACAGGTCACAGCTATTGCTATGATACGTAATTGGAAGACTAAACTCATTTGGTGAGCTACAGATATTCCTATTAATTTCAAGTACAGAAAAGGCAAAACAAGAGATTTCAACCTCGCAGAACCTTTTGGAAAAAAAAATCAAGCATAAACACAGGAGAGATGAATGTATTATAAATACAGCATTTGTCATCCTTAATTAAGAGACTTTGTTTTTAACCTCATTCCATATGGTTACCTTTTAATTGATATATATTATCAATTATAGCATATAGACACAATGCATACTTAATATCAGGGAATCATGCAAGCTTTTTGTTTGTTGTAGAAGGTCCACTACATGATGCATACCTGTTTTATGGTTGCTATATCTTTTATAACTCTTGTGTGAAGGCTTGTACATTATGATTTGTTGGCCATATCTGATTTTGCAGTTTCATATTTCTTTTTTCAGTACTGAACACCTACATTAATGGTATTTGTATAAAATGAATATTAGATACCAGTATATACACAGTAGGTAATGAATATTTAAGCTTTTATAAATTATCCCACTGTTTTAATTGCTCTTGTTGAAAGACAAAACACATGAAATGCAACCTCTCTTTGATACTAAAAGGTGGTTTTTTGAGGGACCCTAAAGAACCCAAGATTCATATCCACTTCTGCTGCCTTATGTCCTAGTTTGGTGTGATTTATGGCAAGCACATTCTTAGACTAGAAATTATTCATCCCTTGCTACGTGCTAATAATCAGTGAGATTCTGCTGATTCCATATTAAGCCTGAATGCACTTTAGTCAAGTATCAATTCTCTAGAGCTATTACACGTTTTTCTTAAGCAACTAATGGAGTTTATAAGGGAAGGTTTGAGGAAAGTTCTACCACCATACTAAAAAGCTAGCAGTCAAATAAGCCACTGACTGAAAATCACTATGTGAAAATAATAAGTGAATTGGCAACTGCCATCATGTAAATGGAGTAGAGACATGAAGGGCATAGAGTAACAGTTTAACTGGTGATGCAGGCACTGAGTGGGAAAAATAATCGTGAAGAGTTTAATTACAAGTTTTCAGGAAATTTGCTTACTTAAACCCTGGTTTTCTTGTCTTTTTAGAAGTTATTACAAATATTCAAGTTATATTACAAAATTATTTTTTTCTTTGCCTAAATACCAATAAAATGCCCAATAAGAGCTTTTTAGCCTTAATGATTCATCTGGTTTACTACTAACATTAGAGCAATACAAACTATAATATTATGGAATCAGAAAGTCCTGAGTATTTCAAATGGCTTATGTGAGCATGTGAAATATTGTTACTTTACTAAATCCATGTCAATTAACTTATATTTATATACCAGCAATAGTTGTAACTTATTTAATGGAAAAAAACATGGGTAGGGTGGTTAATAATATGAAAATGTGTTCTCTATAGTCACAACTGGAACCATTAATTTTATTACTTTGTTATAGAAAATATTCTGTAGCTGTAAATTCTCATATTCAGCAATATGTTTGTTCTTTTTAAGATAGGTAGAATAAGTAGTCTGGCTAAGACTACAGAAGTTTTGTCGTTGAATATTTAGATACTTTTGTGATTTCTGTCTATTTTTGTGCATCTGGAGGTATGGTTCATTTCATTGTTATTAGTAGTATGGGCATTGAGTGCCAAGGATCCATCTTGAAGAGTTGGGAAAACATTCTGCAGTCTGTTCTGCTGTTAGTAGAGGAAAGGTGAGAAGGACTATTGCCCAGCAATGACATTTAATAGACATTTAATTGTAAAACAGGAGTGGATCACCAGGGGATATAATTTGGTATTTCAAAGGCAAAGTAATACAATCACCTCCAAGATAAAGTGTGAGCATAAAGTAAATGAGAAACTGATCAGTGATTTTGTTTTTGTGTTCCTTCTCCCTGCCCTCTTTCCTTTTTTTTTTTTTTTCTCCACCTTGTATAATGGCTTCACAAAAGTAAAACTTCTATTTTGGATCAGTATCGAATATACAGTAGTTGTACTAATTTTGGCTGGAATAACACATCTTATTATGTAATTACTTTTCTTCATAGTAGCTGGTATGAGGTTGTTTTGGATTTGTAACAAAACTGCGTTGATAACAAAGGGATGTTTTAGGTATTGCTGAGCAGTGCTCACAGAGTCAAAGTCTTTTCTTCATCTCACGCTGCTGTCCCCAACTGAACATAAAGATGGGGAAGAAGGACAAAGGGGAGATGTTTGGAGTCATGACATTTGTCTTTGCAAGTAACCGTAATGTGCTATGAATCCCTGCTTTCCTAGAAATGGATAAATGTCATCCTGCTGTTAAGAAATAGTAAATTAATAACCTATTTTACTTTTGCTTTACTTGTTTAACTGCCTTTGTGTCAACTCATGGGTTGTCACACTTTTAGCCTTTTGATTCTCTTCCACTCCCAGCTGGGAAAAATGAGTGAGCACCCATGTGGTGCATAGCTACTTACAAGGGTTAACCCGTAAGAGATAAGCTCCATATATTATTCCTTTCTGGAAGAATTGTTTTTTTCCTCATTGCTGAGTAACAAAAATTAAATCAGTCAAAATTTTCATGTTGATGTTTTTTGAATTACTTGTTATGAGACCATCATCACACAGATGTGTCATTGTCTGTGTCTTTTTAAAATGTTTAATTACTTAATTTTTAATGTCTGGTGACAAATTGTTTTTGCTTTGGTGTTTTACAAATGAAATGAAAGTACATTAGTAAATTTCATTTAACAACATGACTCTTCTAATGAGACATAATGAACCAATTATTGTTTAATAATAAACTGGTGCTGCGCTTTTTAAAGAACAGCTCTAGTTTACTGAAAAACTAATACTCATAGAATTCATTTCAAGTTGTTAAAATATATGCAAACAAACAAGAATTTGAAAATTTTCCATCCTGACTTCCAATTTAATAGCTACCATATTTAAGTATATTTAATAGGACAAATAGATCTCTCTTTAAGAGGACTAAGAAGGTCTCTTTAGTCTTTTCACTGGATAAAAAGGGCAAAATGATATTTTAAATAAAACTTTTTTTTTGAGATGTCACTATTCCTTACATTTTCAGAAATTATTTTTGAATGATTTCCTATAGTAAACAAAAATTAAACAGTTCTCACTATGCTAGGGAGACTATTTCTGTTTGCCTTTTGTCAGAGCTTTTGATAAATTTCATGCAAATTCTGTTCCTGCTGGCAGAGACAGTTACAGATAAAAGACTACCCACATTGCCTGTAAATTGGTGGATAGGCTGATTTCCTCACTACCCTAATTAGTTTTGTGTAATTTGGCACATTACTTTCTGAAAAAATGATTTAATCTAATTAAGATTTTTTTTTCAAGATATCTTTTAAATGAATTAATTAAGGACTTTATCTCCAAAGCCCAGAAATTATTATCACTGAGAATAATGCTGGCACCTTATGCGAGAATGTAATTTTATTTACCCTGTAAACTGACTTGGCTTCTAACCTATGCATAATTAAGGGATTAGGTGAAAATTATCCCCATTTCCCACCCTCCTGGTAATGCCCCCTAGGCAAGGTTTGCAGTCCAATAACTTGTGAAAATGGGGTGCTGTCTTACTAGGTTATCCATGTACACTAATGATATCTGTGTGCAAATGAGAAAATAAATGATTATTTGATAATACTGATAAAATCCTCTTTGTAAGGAAAAAAGAGTAGTAAATTACCATTACTAATCTATAATGAGGGTTATTAACTGGGCTAGATTGTGCATTTTTGTTGTTTTGTTAATTTCTTTGTTTCCCAGTAGACCCGTTAAGTGTCTTGCAATGACAAAATAATGTTTCATAACTTGGATGTATTATCTGCCAATCATAAATCTTTTCCATCTATTAAAGGGAAACTCACTGGCAGAATGAAGAACCATACCGTGCTGAACTCACTGGACAATATGCATTCAGTAATTGCTACTTGTTTTTCAAACAAACCTTCACCGATATGTCGAGGTAAAATTCATCTGACTGGATGAAGAACTGGAGAAGAGTTAATGGTTTTTAAAAATTATTATATGAGGTGTAAAATCTCACTTAGATATTCGGTCTCAGGTGAAAGTTAAATGTACCTGCCTGTATACAAATACTGTATTGCACATCCAAAGCTCAGTGGATTCAATGGAGAAAAAATTACTTTTGACAAACTTTGAATTATGATGAGGAATTGAAGAATTCTGTTTAGAAGTTCAGACTATTTGGTTTTTACCCAGGGAACTGAAGAGTTTAAGTCCCCTGAGCAAAATGTCTGCTTCAGTAAATTAAGGAAGATATACTCTATTTCAAAAAATGAATGTTGTGGTCAATTGATTATTGCAGGATCCTTGAATTGAAGACATTATATGAAAAGAGGAAACATTGTTGGTGCTACTTATAACATTGATTATAGAATCCATCTGTAAAGTAGGAAGCTGTCATATAAGAGGAATTTCAGGAAGTGCAGAGATTGTGTCCCCAAAGGAGATTTGAGAGGAGTTTCAACAAGTGTAGGAAAACAGAACACTTGTGGTATCTGTAAATTATGAATTTCAGTACCTACACTGGTGACACTGACGTGTTTGCAACAGAACAAGTGAATGACAACAGCTGACATCTCTGGAGATCCAGATGAAAATCAGGGCACCGTTTTCTTTTGTGATTATCCTGCTCACTTTGACCAGAACTGTCAGAAGACGAAATTACAGCCTTATGGTCTGCAATACTGTTCCATTTTACGTCATGTTCAATTGAGTTAATACTAGGTCTAATAATATAAAAATCTATGAGAATTTATTAATCCAAATGGTGAAATAATCTCTGAGTTAGACAATACATTTGTCTATATTGTGACTATGCTGATGTGGGGACTAGGATTCATCTTGAAAATTATTGCATAATTCTTTCTTCAAAGCATACTGCCAGTTGCATTTTTCAGTAATTTTCAGTCAATACTCTGAAAGGTATGATTTGCACTTCGCTGTCTTCTGCATATATTTCTAAATATTCACTATAAATTTATTTTAAAATGGATATTATTACAGATGAGGTTAAGTCTCTGAACAAATAAATAAAAAATGTATGAAGATCAATAAAGAGGAAAATAATTAATTTTATTAATATAGCATAACTATAAAACCATTAAGAGATTTTTAGATTCCACCCTGAGAGTAGGATATAATCCACTCATAGCAAATATTCATTAGTACATATTTGTTGGAACTAATCTACAACAATAAATGATGAACTGGTTCCTGGAAAACTGCTGACACCAAAAGCATCTAGTTAAGTACAGTGGAGCAAAACCGACTCAGAATCTGTAGTGGTTACATTAATGTAATGAACATAGAGTGGCAGGAGAGTTAAAACCAGAGAAAAGATTCTTTAATCAAGCAGAAAACTGAAAAACACCCTTTACACACTGAATCACACTGCCAGTTCATCCTTGGCTACATGCTGCGCTGAATATTCACTCACAGTTTTTTCTTTTAGTACTGCACTTTGAGTTAGAGATGGCTTTGTCAGGGACAGTGAAGCACAGTCATTGCAAAAATATGTCAAGTTATAAATCCCTTTACTGTTCCTAACCAATTTATATCATAAATGTCACTTTCCTGATGAATAACAGTGATGATAAACACATATATTTCTGCTGAAAGCCATATCTAGTATCGAGCTCTGATAAAAATGAACAAAAAAACCTCAAAGACCATTGACTGCCACTGAAACTGTATCTTCCTTCAGCCAAAATTTTCAGCAAAAAGCACAGAAATCTTGCTGTGTGAGAAGTACTAATCAGAGCACAGAAACTGCCTGAAATTTCTTCCTCATACCTCATTGACCCTAATTTCCTGGATATGATTTATGCCTTGCTTCCACTACCCTCTCTATTGGATGTGGGAGCCTCTGCAAGTTCATGGATCGTTCCCCAGCAGCATATTTCTTGTCTCTGTTAAATCAATTTTCTTGAAAAGTCCCTGGAGGGAAATTTTATTTCAGTCTGGAGTAGGTTCAGACACATCAGAGTGAGACCAGTCTGACCTGAAGGGTGAGGTCTGGGACTGTAGCCCTGTGCCTGCACAGAGCTCCATTGTGATCAGCACGAGACAGGGTGCTTGCCCATTTGAAGTCCCTTGGACTCCACTGGACTGGGAATCCAGAAAGATTTAGAGGTCTACTTCCATATACCACACTGTGGTTTTACTGGAAAAGAAGCGGAAATCTTTCAGTATAGTACCTAGTAGCTGCTTCTGTTAACAGTGAACAGTAGCCAAATTGTCCTGAGGAAAAATCTACTCTTGAAATTCTAGTATTGAGTTTATCCTTTTCATCAAAAAATCTGCCCACATACTTGAATAAATTGATTTTCCTGCTCCTGGCTGACTTTGCTAAAGATTTATGCTAGTTGCTTGTCAGTGAAAATAATTGTTTCAAATTAACTTTGGGGTTTCTTTCCAATCAATAAATCGTGAAAATTAATCTGTAGAAAACATACCTCTGTTATAGATTGGTTGATTCTAGTTCCTTTTTGTTCCCTCATTTAAAGAGACCCTATCAAAATATGTACCTAAATTTCCATGGTTACCAGACCTGCAAGAAGGCATTCATACACTTTCATATTAACAGATACTTGAATTTCAGGGAATATAATCTGAAGATCTCCATGAGAAACTAATTACTACAGAAAGAGTATTTAATGATAAAAATGACTAGATTTTTTCTTGAGTTCATGCTGATTTCTATAACTAACCCTAATGGAAACAGTTTTTTCAGATCTTGGTTTTGTTTCATATTGACTTAATGAAAAGTTATTGTATTAATTTTATATGTTTTTAAAGATAATAACTTTTCCTTGTCTTACTTTGAAATGTGACAGTTTTTTGACAGTTTTTTGGCAGTTTTTTAAGGGATATGGAAATTGATTTAGTCTTTTGTGAACTCTGCTAATCATATAAATTTTTTGCACAGGTACACCTTTTTTATAAAGTGGAAATCTAAATTTAGATTTTTGATCTTCATATAAACACTGAAATATTTATTCAGTGACTCAGTATTAAGATCTGATTCCTGGAAATCTTAAAGTACAGCTTATCAGTGCTTTGCCCGCTTCATCTAACTCACTCACTCATTCAAGGAAGTCCAAAATCCTGAAAGTCCTTTTCTGAGGCAAAAAAATAGATGCCTTGATTGCCCAGAAATATTAAAATTTAACTATTTGCTGTATTTTATATTTCTGGCTAAATGTCTTAGATGGAAAAAAACCAATAATCCTGTTATTCAGCATGAAATAGATTTATTTAAGTTATAATTGAGAAAAATAGTCAAGCAAAGGAGGTACATGCTGAGAAATTAATCTGCTAACTTTCTAACCTCTGGTTTCAGAACGGTTTGATTGATTGGGGAATGGCACTCAAAATGTATAAAGCTGTTTTATTTGGTATATAGTTATTGGCACATATTGATTACATATTAAATTTTTATTTCCTCCACTATCACAAATGCTCTCTTAATTTCTAGTGCCACAAAAAAATTTTCATAAGAATGAACATAGAGCTAATTAGCTGGGTGTGAGCCTATATGACTGTATCAAACAAATGAAATTGTAGATGAAAAGAAGAAAAGATCGCTTTTAGTATCATCAGTATTTTAGGAACTGGAAACAAAATCTGAGTGCATAAGTATCTTGATAATTTTCATAGGTAATATTTTTCTTCTGACTGTTTTGTTGTTTGAGGTATATATTTAAAATTTTATGTTTATTTTGATCTTCATATGACACAAAGACTTTAAGCATACTTTGAACCTATGGCATTGACCATTTGAGGCAATGGGCACAGACTGAAACACAAGGTGTTCCATTTGAACATCAGGAAACTGTGGCCCAGGTTGCCCAGGAAGGTTGTAAAATCTCCATTCTCGGAGATATTCAAAAGGCATCTGGACATGGTCCTGGGCAACCTGCTTTAGGTAGCCCTGCTTGAGTGACCTCCAAATGTTCCTTCCAACCCCAGCTGTTCTGTGATTCTGTTACAGAAAGTCTCATAAATTTGTATCAAACATTGCCAGATTAGCTTTATGAAAAATTTCAACCATCTCAAGTTGACTCATGAGATTCTATTAAGAAAGTAGACTGAATTTTATCCACTGTGAATATTAATAGCAATTCTTGTTAAGATACATGTCTGAGAGGACAGTTCATACATTGAAAGTATCTGTCTGTAAAAACAATGGTGCTTTTGTGTACACTAACAATTAAACTATGAGTATATACCACTGGAGTAGTACACTAAGCTAAGAAAAAAACAATTCTATTTCCACATGTCGTGGTGACTCAGCCCACCTTGGGGCTGAGTGACATCCATTGGGTGGATTTCCCTACCCAGGACTCCGACCCTGAGTGTGGATCAGAGAGCGAGACCAAGGTTTAAGGCTACTCCCCACTGGGTGTCCATCTAGCAACATCTCCTCCTCTGCTTCTAGAAACCTCTCTGTTCCCATAATGCTATTGGTTTAGACTCCTATGTTTATTCATGTGGTTCATTGCTTATGTATTGAGCTCTGGAAAGTTCTGTTCAGTTCGGTTCCCCATTGGTTGATCCAAATATGTTCCTTCCCTAACCCTCTGTGATTTGTTCCCTGTCACCCCTCGTCATTCCCTTACTGGTTTATCCCTTTGTTCCTCCCCTTCTCTGCCCCTGTTTCAAAAGGGGGCTGTAGCTGCTCCCCAGTGCTCTTCTCCTTTGTTCCCCCCTTTCAACTGGAACTCTGCCCTCGGGGCTGGAATAAAGTCGGGATTACAGACAAGGAAAGAGTCCCTCTTTCTTCCTTTACCCTTGCCTGTTGCCTAGCGACACCTTGCAGCAGCCAGCCTTCGAACTGAGCTACTTGCAGGCAGCACTGACAGCTGCTGACAGGACTCTGATTGCCACGCTGCCGGGGCATCAGAACTTGCTGCCTGCCAGGCTACCAGGTGGCTTGCGGTCACCGCAACATCCACATTACTCTCTATTAAAAATTAGCCAGATTTTTTATTGTCTTCAAATATTTTCCAGGACAATCTACATTACATTTTATGTTGTGTCTCATCGCTGTTAAAGTGTGTAGCTCTACATGTTAATGATCACATAGGTGAAGATCAATGAAGAATTATTTTGCTTCAGAGCTCATATTAAAGGTTTAGCAAGAACAGAACTAGCTCAATGCTGCAGAACAGCAGCCAGTGAGACTCTCCTTGCAGAGTTAAAAAGAACATTCTTGACCTCCTTTGATCACTAAAATTGAAGCAAACCTCATGGCCTTTTTGTCTCTGAGAATCATGGGATTTTGGTCAGGGAGTTTAACTTTCTAAATTGCTTTTCAAAGGAAAGAATCTTGAATAGTGCTCACAGGAATTTGAAACTGAACTAACAGTGCAATAAACAAATGAACTAATGAACAAACAAAACCCACCAAAAAAACCCAAAAACCCAACCCCCAAAACTCTGAAAAACTGCAGATGTGGAAACAGAAAGAAAGAAGAAATATCTTGTTGAATGTCGTGGCCCAAGGCTTGCTGCCTGGGGCTGCTTGTGAAAAAAATTCTTTTCCCACATGAGAAATACGAAAACAATAAGATAAGCACCTGTTGTTTTCCTTCTGTACAATATGTGTTCTGGACTGGAGCGGGACAGACCCAGCCAATCGTATACTTGGGTTCCTATTATAAAAAAAGGACAATACAATAAACGGGCTTCTGCTGCTGGCTGGCTCTCAACCCTTGCAAACCAAGTCTTGTGCTGTCTCATTATGCGGATCGCTGCGTGCCGCTGCCATAGTCAAATATAAACTTGACATCTACCTGTGACATGACACGGCATCATGGACAAACTGAGGTGATTGAATACCCCATTTCTGTACCAGAATACCTTTAAACTACTAAATGACAAAGACAGCAACTGTTCCACAGTAATGTATTTTCAGCAGAAAGTCACTGGAATAGTAGCATTTCAAAACAAAATAAAACAATTAATCAAAAATACTTTCTTTTAGCCACCAAAAGGCAAAAAAAGCAGAGAAGAAGCTGAAAATTCAATCTTTCAATTTTATTTTAATTGTTTGTGTACGTGGGGGAACAATATCTTATACCATTGCTTTGTGATTTATGGAGCATGTGGTCTTTTGTGTACAAGGCCAATAATGAATCAAAAGGGTGTCACAATTTTCAGAAAACTGACCAACAAAGAGAAAATGATGGCCTTTCCTGAAAGAAAGATGATTCAGGCTGAAAATCCAAGCTGATAACTATGGTATGGGACATTCAGTTGTTCAGAGGCCATGCCTGGGGCAAAAAGGCTTTGCAAATTCAGAATAAAAGCCCTTATACAAGTAGAGCTATTTTCCTTTTAGATGTCTTTGCTGACTTCAGATAAACTTTCTAAGATCACAAATTTGTATGTCTGGCTATCCCAAGTTTGGCCTAGGCAAGGTAATATTGCCACACATAATGCCTCATGTTTGCAGTTTTCCATGCATGTGCTTGAAGATATTATTTTGGCCTTACTTTTTCATTATGACTTCCTGTCACTCTTTACAGGTTTGTTAGAGAGTGTACTGTTTGTTTCTCACATTCTGTTTCTCAAGTACTCATAGAAAAACCTTTCTGGGATAACTGATTACTGAAAGGTGTTTCTTCCCTCTGCCCTCTACTTCAGCCAGGTCACGGGCAGGTGCATTTGAACAGCTTCTGGAGCTCTGTTTACTTGGAGAATTGGAAATGGTTGTAGTTTTAGGAGTCACCAACATGCTGATCATCTCTGTATCTGCACTCTTTATCTGCGTGTCTGCGGATTTCATTTTGGGATAAAATTCTGTTTACATTTCATGTTGCAAACTTTTAGGTCATATATGTGCTATCCACAATATGCCGAAGGGTCACAGGAAATTAAATGCAAAAGTAGCAATATAGTTGCATGTAATTTCTGTAGACATAGTATAAAATGTTTTTGGGGTGATCTAGGTCCTCTTTAAAAGGTGCTATTCAAGCATATTGAAAGAAATTGGTTTCTACCTCAGACAGATAAGTAAATGGAAATAAGTAAATTTGTACCTTATAAATGTCAAGATTTTTAATGTTTTTCTAACACAAAATAAACATCATATAAAAGTAAAGCTAGATATAGCCATAGAACAACTGACAGCCACTAACCACTTTACAGTTACGACTAGGGTATTTCACAACTGTTGTGGTTTTGAAGACTGGTACTGACAGTCGCCCATGTCAGTCATATTGAGAAAGACTCCTAATTCCTGCTTCTGAGACTTGATCTTACCTTAAAAATTCACTCTTCCTGAATACTAATACCTGCACTTGAAACCTTGTAGTTACAATACCTTTTTCATATTTTATAGTTCTCTAAGCAGTTAGTCTATATAAGCAATCAATCACAACTTCAAGTCACTGTTCACATGGACAATTAAAACATAAAGAAAATGAAAGGAAGTGAAATTTAAATCAGTCCTATAAATACATTGTAAGTGGATTTAAATTCTAGTAGAAGTCTCTGAGGGTGAATTTTTATGCTTCAATTAATTCACCCACTTCCACACAAACCAGAGCCAATTTTTGATAGAAAGTGGATAATGGTTAATGGAAATGGATATGCAAGCATACATTCCCTTCTGTCCTGGGGTGACAATATCATATAGCCACTGTCATGTATTCCTATCATCAGGGGACCTTTTTCAGTATGGGGCTATGTCGCTGCTCAGAGGACAATGGATTTCTTCCCAACATAAATTGTACATATGTTTCTTCCCAACATAGATTGTACATAAAATAAGGTGACTCCCCAGGGATTTTTCTTCCCAGCTGCGGTGTACAAGGTCGGCACAGTAGAGAGAGAAGGAGAGGGTTTTTGTTTTTGTTTGTTTGTTTGTTTGTTTTTCCTCCCCCTTGCCTTTTCGGCCAGTTATTTTTTCTTTGCCTTTTTTTTTGTTTCTTTGGACCTGTGCCATCACCTGGAACTGAGGCAGGTGGGGATCAACATCGGAGGGATGTTTTTGTTTCCCCCCCTCCTTGACCTAGGGAGGCCTGGTGCAGCCAGGGCCGGGGCCCCCAGGAAGCTACCAGAGAGAAG
>VZRZ01005244.1:91419-116314 GCA_013398175.1 Climacteris rufus
GGGCTGGTGAGAGCTGCCTTCTGTTTTGGAGGGGTTTCCCTCTGGCTGTTATCTCAAACGATAACACCTTCCACATATAGATATCCAGTTTTCTTTACAAAATGAGTACTATGTACACATACACACACACACACACACACAAAGATACATTAGTTTGTATGCATTCCTTTGTAATACTGTAAGGTGTAACAACTTCTGACATGGATCTTTATGAATGTCAAAACAATAAAGTTATTTATTAAAGTATAAACTTTTAAATATAAGAATAACAGAGTTTACAGGTTACACTAAAGTGCATTGTCAAATGGACATAGTTCTGTTCAGGGGAAGCTGCTCTAAGGTCTCCTTTCTTGTGTCTATTTACCAGTCTGAACAGCCCCAGCTGTCTCAACCTTCCTTTGCAGTAGAAGTGTTCCAGTGGTGGATGTCTTTGGTCAACTACGTGGCCCTCCTCATTCCAACAGGTCCATGTCTTTCTTGTGTTGGGAACCCCAGAGCTGGACACAGTACTCCAAGTGGGGTCTTACAAGAGCAGAGTAGAGGGGCAGAATCACCTCCCTTGATCTGCTGGTCAGTTCTCTTTTGATGAAGCCCCAGATGCATTTGGCTTTCTGGGCTGCAGGTGCACATTGTTGGGTCATGTTGAGCTTTTCTGTCTACACCCAACTCTTTCTTCCAAGGGCTAGTCTCGATCTATTCTCCTCTCAGTCTGTACTTGTGCTTGGAATTGCCCTGACACAGGTGCAGGACCTTGCACATGGCCTTGTTGAATGTCATGAGGTTTGCACCAGACTCACCCCTCAATCCTGCGAAGGTCCCTCTGGATGTCATCCCTTCCCAAGAACATGTCAACCACACCACACATCTTGGTGCTGTCAGCAACTTTGCTGAGGTGCGCTTGATCCCAATGTCCATTTCACCAACAAACAAGTTAAAAAATGCCAGTCCCAATACTGAATCATGAGGAATGTCACTCATCACTGCTTCCACTTGGATTTTGAGCCACAAATCTAAAATCTAGAATCTAAAATCAAAAGATCTTAATAGCTAAAAATCAGGAATTGTTGAAATTGTTGAAGAGAATTACATAAGACACCAATCCTTTTGTTGTGGGCTGCAGAAGGACTTATGCAAAGTTTTTCGTATGAACTTATTTTCAATACTTCTGGTAGTACATCATCTTAGGAAGTCCTGCACTAAAACTTCTGCTCCTTAAATCTGAAAAGAGCTTAGGAAGTCCTGTACTAAAACTTCTACTCCTTAAATCTGAAAAGAGCTTAGAAAATGTAATTTTATAAAGTTATTTATTTCACTATGAAATACAATTTGGAGGACTTAACTGTTGAAGACATTCACTCAGCTTTCTGCCTTATGTCATGTAAATGAAAATTAATGTTTACCGAAAGATTCTGTACCATCTTTAACCCCTAAACTTTTATCTCTCTCTCTGTGCTGGTTTTTGGTAGTGGGGCACCACAAAGATGAATTCTGTGAAAAGCTGTTCAAAGCTTCCACAACAGACCAGCAGAGCCAATCTCTGATGGCTTTGAAGATGGACAAGCTGCTGGCCATGGCTGGGCCAATTAGAGATGGAGGTAACGCCTCTGTGACAACATATTTAAGAAGAAATCAAACCAAAGTAGAGCTGAGCAGCTTTAGTTCTAGTTAGACGAAGAGGAGGAGTGAGAACATGTAAGAGAAAACAACCGTGGAGACACCAAGGTCAGCGAAAAAGGAGGGGGAAGACGTATTTCAGATACCAAGGCCACGACATCCCTGCTGCCTGTGGTAAGGACTATGTTAATAAAGTATCCCCCTGCAACCTGGAGGCCCACACAGTTGCAGAGATCTACCTCCATCTTTGGGGAAGGTGTACATGCCGAAGCAGGAGGGGTGGATGCCTAGAGGAGGTGCTGTGGTCTGGTGGTGGAGGGTCAACAATGGATAAAGAGGTCTTGCTTCTGAGTCTGGTGGAAATCATCATTGATAAAAAGGCCTTGCTTCCCCCCTACCCTGAGTGGGACCGGCCCATCCTTGGAAGGACTGCACTTCATGGTGGGAGAAAATTCATGTCTTAGCAGTTTTGGAAAGGGGATTGATGTCCTTGCAGGAAGAAAAACTGTGTCCCTTCTTCCTAAACAGCTGAAGAAAAAATTGGGTGATGAACTGACCAAAAAAAACCTCCCCATCCCTGTCTCTCTGCACCTTTGGTGGGGAAGGAGGGAGGGGCTGGGGGAAAGAAAGTGTTTTAAGGGCTCATTTTGTTTCTCAGTATCCTCCTCTGATTTGTTAACAATAAATTCACTTAATCTCTTCAGGGTGAGCCTGTTTTGCCTTTGATTGGTACTTAGTTAGAGTCTTTCTCCCAGTCTTTATCTCAAACTCCATGAACTCTTCTTTAAAATTTTCTCTCCTCTGTCCAGCTGCAGGGGGGGAGGGGTTGGTCGTGGGGGACTGGTGTTTGACCAGCCTCAAACCATGACACTCTCTTCCAACTTTTAGCTTTGGAGGTAGAAAAAATAAAGTAGACAAATATTGATTAACACTTTAAATAAATCTTGGTTTGGAAAAGCTAAATATAAGAGTGGAAATATTATGGAGGATAAAGAGAAGGAGTGAGACTGTGGAGGATTGCAGAAGTGGTCACTGTAATATTACTCTGTCTGCTTAAAAAAATTCCTGTAAATGTTTAATTCTAGCATCTTGGTTTCCAGAGAGAAAGAAGATAAAAGATTATAAAAGAGTATTACAGAACATTTTGGTGATAAAAGAACTGCATTCATTTATTGTGAGGTGTGTTTGTGTTGTATGTCTAGCCTTGTATAAACCTGTTCATTATGATAAGAAATGTCATAATTTTATCCATGCTGGACTCATACACACACACATACACACACACACACACCCCACCAAAAAACCCACCAAACATCCATCAAACAAATTAAACTGATGTAATAGCAAAACCCCCAAAATTACCCCATTCACCCTTTCCCAAGATAAAATGGATCCTGAAAGTCAGCAGGCATAAAGTAATATGAGAAGAGGGAGAAAATAAAGGGATTAAATTAATTTGTTGAGATGAATATACAGTGGAAGACACTAAAATATAAAGAGCAAAATTAAAGGTTGCCAATAGATCCTTGAAATTTTCTGTAACATTTCTCAACAGACAAAAACTCTGCATATCAATACAGTTTTAAACAGCCAGTAGCTAAACAGCCTCCAACTTTCTATGATATCTTCCAAGATTTGTAATGAGTGATTAAAATGTATGATTGTTATTTGAAATATGCAGTGTTATATTTCTCTGGTGCAATTTGTAATACCTCTGTTTAGCAGCAATACAGAGTCAAGTTTAAAAAGTAATGATATTTTTAATGTTCCTCTTTAAAAATATATCATTTGATATTAAGTAGCAAGAATGCATCTAGTGAGAATGAACAAGAGAAATCTCCAAAGATGTTTTCTTTCTGATGCATCTTGGATAAGAGATGCAAGAGAAAGAAGACTATGGTATATGGCAAAAAAATACTACATGTTATCATGGCTGAATTTTGACAGATGAGTAGGAACCACATGAACAACTTTATTCCTCACAAGATTCATAGAAATTGTTTCGGTAGTTGCCCATTGTTGCGGTGTGTATGGTGAGGGCCACTGCAGCTGAGACAGAGGACTGGTGGTCAAGCCTCCAAAACACAGAGGCATAAGCCTTCCCCCCTCAGTTACAGCAAGTTTCCAGGTTTCTAATATGTTGTTGTTTGCATATTTTAAAATTATTGGTCTAGAAGTTCTCCACCCAGTTTTATGTATAAGTTCATATTTATGTATTAGTTCTGGAAAGTTCACTTTTCTTCGATGGTTGCTTCCCTTTTCCTCGATACCCCATTGGTTGCTTCTCTTTGTTCCACCCCCGTATAAAACCCAGTGAGCCTTTGCCTTTTTCCCTGGACCCTTCAGCCTGGCCTTTGTCCCTAGACCCTCCACCCGCAATAAACCATCCAGAACCTATACAAAGGTCCATCTCTCATCCTTTGCCTTTGCCAATGCTTTTCCACCTATTTGTTTGGGGCTTGCTCCTCAAGAAGGAGCCAGCATTTTCCTGATCACTGCAGCTACGCCAAGGATGTCTGCAGCTGGATGCTGTGTGGCCTCAGGCAGCCCCCAGTGGTGTCAGCCCATTGTCTTAAAAAACCCAGCAAGAAATATCCAAAGATCATTTTAAAAAAGCATTTGAGATTGTTTTGGAAGGCTGCCAGTACTCTGGTGTGCTGAAACTCAGCCTTTTATTGTCCCAGCAGCCAGACAGTGCTGCAACACAGATGTCATGGCAAAGAGAGAAACATTTGAATGTAAGGAAACTGGCTCAGATTCTGCATAGACAAAGAGGAAAGGAACAGTAGACAGAAAATATTCAGGTTAACAATGCCTTCATGAGGTGTTAACAAAGTGGAGGAGAGAACAGCTTGCTGAGATATTTTTATCTTTAGGAGAACTTACTTGAATCATAAAGCAGAACATAAAGCAGAAGGACTTCATCTATGAACTTATTAGAGAGAATTAAAAAAAGCGTATATGACAATATAGTAAAGAGACATAAGGCAAAAAATTGGACCACATGAAAGGATATAATTACAGTATCCAATTGCATCATCCTTTGGCTTCAAAGACTGTAGCATTCATTGGTCCCAAATGCACATATTTCAGATCTTATCTGTTGTAAAGTTGTATGTGAAAGCAGAAGGTGTCTTAGATCTTAATCACTATTAGCAGCAGGGTGACAGGCTATTTTTTTGCTTGACACTTCTGTTAATTCCTAGACTTGATAATAGCTTTCTTCCCTTATGACACAGACTACTTTTAAAGTGATTGACACTAAATTTTATTATATTGTTCACGGACTCAAAATTGATTTTAATCAAATGCTGTAGAAATGCTTCAGTTTTGTTTCCAATATGTTGCAGCATTTATACACAAAACTGCTCATTTATAATTTACTCAATATGCCAATTAACACACTGATATTCACTATCTTTATAGAAAATGTAAAAATAAATGTAAGATCTGAAACAATGCTTCTTACAAATGTTAAGTAAAGTATTTAAAGATGGAAAAAAAAATCCATATTTGATAGGAAACGGTCTACTAGTCAAAAAGTGGTTTGCTTCAGGGAGTAAAATAATGACTATTTAAATCTTTTCTGAATTCACTGGTCCAGATCTTTCATTCTAGTTAAGTGACTTTAGTTCTGGGTCATTCAGCAACAGAAGTCAATTGCTTTATTATGGATTTTTTTGGAACCAACTGGGATATGGACCAATGTTGCAATGGCGCAATAAGGACACGGCAACACAGCTTGGTCCGTAGCGAGCAGAGAACGAGCTCCGTTTAGTGTCCTATTCCCTTTTTGTATAGTAGGAACTAAGGTAGATGATTCACTAGGGTCCAACCACCTAGGTTGATTGGCTGGGTTCTACACCACCCAAATCAAAACATATCATGCCTGGACCCACAACAGCTGTGGAAAACAACAGATGCTTATCTTATTGTTTTTCATACCTTCCAAGGGAAAGAAGGACTTTCTCACAGGCAGCCTTGGGCAGACAGCTCCGGGCCGCTACAGACCAACCTTTGATTAAGCTCTTCCAGTGCTGGGGATCAGCAGAACAATTCCCATGTGACTTGTTTTGGCTACATCTACTGGATAGATTCAGCAGAGAACACCACCAATTATTTTCTTATGTTATCTTCACACATCAGTTATCCTTACAAGACCTCTGTAGGGAAGGTAATTATGATTCTCTTCATGAGTAGCTTCTTTCTTTTTCTTCTCTTATTTGATATAGATCTGTGATCTGGGGATTCGAAAATCTTCGCGGATTTCTTCCACTTAGTTTGTCTGCGTTTGCTCTACAAGAGGTGGGTTAATAAGATTGGGAGCAGTGGAAACTGAGACTTCATTTCCTTCCTGCTGAAACTACTGCTGAATTTGGGAGAAGACGTGCTCTGCCTGGTGAGAAATCATCTAAACAAATGGGAACTAGTCCTACAGCCTTTGTCTATGCTACAGAAGGCTCTGTTTTACCAAAAGTGGTAAAACTTGTAGGAACATAACAGTTTCGGAAAGCTTTGTTCCTTTGTTGAGAAAGATAAAGACTGGCAAAATTTTTAAAGAAATTAAGAGGAATATACAGATGAAAAGATAGAACTTGGTTACCTAAACTACTTGTCCCTAAGAAAAGGAGCTGAAAAACAGCTACCCACCACTCATCTTCACCGTGGTTTAGGGATTACAAATATCAATCAAATACCTATATCTCTCAATTATTTGCTATGATTCAAGTATTTTTTAAAAATTTCCCAAATTCTCACCTGAAAGTAGAGTTTTACTTAATATGAAAAATCAGTCAGGGTTCTGGATGTCTGATTAACTTTTCAGGGACAACCTTGACTTTCTTAACTTCCTATCACTCTACTGTGTTTGTTAGAGTACTTTGACAGCTGGAAATACTGAGGATACTTCAGTGAAAGTGATAATCAAATAAATGGCAAAGGGAAATTTTAAATTATATTACACTTTTTACATTGGTCTGAAATCTAAATGCCATGGTTTATCTATCTACGTTCTAAAAATTTTCACTGTAGTAGTTATAGCTTTATAGCTATTCAGAGTGGGAAAAGTTTACTTAAATCTTGCTATAATGGTATAATAATGTCTCCAAAAGGAGCACATGTAATTTCTGGGTCTTTTTTGTATCCATGTAAATTTGCATCCTAACACATAAATTCTCAGCAGAGAACTCACAGACCTTTGAGTTTTACTGAAAAATTTGTAAAAGTATTATTTCAAATGATTTCTGACATAGGCAAGGAAAAATAAAATATAACTAGTAGTCTGAGATAGTATACACTGTGTACAAATTGTCTCAGCATTTGAGAATCATAAGGCCAGGTAGAAGCATCTCTTGTTCGTTATATACGACTTAAAGATTCTGTTTCTTTGAAGATAGACATACTGTCCCATCTCACACCATCTTAAAGTATTTACTGCAAACTACGATTTTCTAACATGTCAGGAGTGAATTTTGCCAGAAAAGAGAGTAATGACTCTCAAAATATTCTCCTCTGGCCATTGAATTTGGAATTTCTTGACTGAGGAGTGTCTGATGAGCATCTGACTTTATAACAGCAATACTTTTTCAATTATAGAAGTAATGCTTTTTCAGTTCCTTAATGTAGCTTAATTTCTGAGGTTGAAATTTTTAAACAAAATTATAAAGTATTTGTGGCATCATAATTATTCTTTACACAGTCCGATGACGGGGATAAACTATGTAGAGCTAATCTTGTCAGTGGCTTGATACCATCCAGAGAGACCAGTCTGTAGAAAGAAGTAGTGAAATAAAGAGTTTCAAAGAGGTTACTGACAGCAGGACACTGATGAATTGCAGTATTTCTTTACATATTGGAAGAAAAATACAAACCCTAAAGGTAACAGGCTGAAATCTGACACACTGTTTTTCTCTCTAACTCCAGCACATAATCTTAGTCTTTCCTCAGTGTTCCCACTTGAATGTAGTTTGCTTGTTAACAGAGTGGAGTCTGTCCAGCATGTTGTGTTTCAGTCATATATTTTTCTGATATTGCAAGGTTGGAAAAACCTTGGTCCCTAATTTTTCCTCTTATCCTGTATATGGCAAAGAGTTAAGGTTGCCTTCCACATCTACAGGTAAGAATTAATTTAAAGATTCTCCACTTTTATGTGATGTCCTTTACATAAATAATACATTTTGTTCTTCATTTCCATAATATTATTGACCTGTACTTTTATTCAATTGTCCAATGGGACTCTTCTGAACTGTCCAATTCATGAGAATCTTGAATCTTCTAAGAGCAGACATTAGAGAAGTAGCTCTAGACTCACAGAAGTTGCAGCAAATCTCTCCTGTTCAGTGCTTCCACATGTAAGAATTCACCAATATGTGGAATAGTTTTTCTAAGTGTCTAGAAGAAAGCTCAACTGTTCCTAAAGGTGCAGCAATGGAAATATGCATTTGAATTAGTTTTGTTTGGAAGCAAATTTGTTAAGGAGGCTTAATACCATACCTATGATTTCTAATTTTACCTTTAAAAATTATTAAATTACAATTATTTTCTCAAAGTTTTCTGTCCCATTAAATATAGTAATATTCTCTTCCTAGCTATGTACAGTCAATTCTCTACATAGTGTATTTGAAGCTTGGTAAAATTGACTATATTTAAAAAGAGATTGCAATAGAAGATTTTTGGGTTTTTAAAATTTTGTTTCTGAAGTGTTTTATTAGAGAATCCTTCACCAATAATATTTTTCTTTAAGACATTTTCTGTAGACTTTTTAAAATAGAACTGAAGGACAAACAAAACATGTTTGTTCATTTTATTTAGATAAAATATTTCTTATGGGAAAGTATCTGAGCAACAAGTCTGAAAGTTAATGAAACAATTTTGTGGTAAAACATTTGGAGAATCTTAAAAAAAATCCCTCTGGCATTTAGAAGACTGAATATGAGCAGAGGAAATTTGTGGATTGTTGTCAAACTTTCAAAGTAGTCTATTAGAACACTTAAAAGTCTTCTGACATTTGAAACTTTTAAGACCTCACCACCAAGGTTACTTGCTGTGGTAAGGAATACATTAGCCAGAATAATCCTTAAAATAAATTATGGTAGTAGATTGAATTGTATTACAGTAACCGAATTAAAATAATTAATTGAAAGAAAATATTCACTCCAGAATGCCAAGAGAAAACTCAGAATCACTATATTTTATGCAACAAAACTGAGTTTGCATAAATATATCTGAACTTTGCATAAGTGGTATATGAGCGACCACGCAGGAGAAAAAAAAATTTGATTTAAAATGCATTTTTAAATGACTGCTTGGTTGACAGATCAAAGAACTGATGATTTTTAGGCTGTCTGAGTAGCTGTGGGCTTTTTAGTTTTTACCCAGATACAGAAATGCTAAATGTGTGATTTAGCATTTGTGTGATTCTCACACCCAAACTAACTGCATATTTGTCTAGATTCCAGCATAAATATTAGCAACAAAGTATGGTCCTGATCACTTTCAGTCACTTTGCCCTGAATTTCCTGTGTCTACATTGGAGTCTGTAATCATTTTGGGAAAGGAACAGTCTATATTGAGAATTGATATAGACAATTTCTGACAATGGGACGGGGTAGATCTTCAGAAATCTGGGGAGTAAGTGGTTCACTAGAGTATTATTCAGGGAATATCAGTGTAGAGGTTTAAAATCACCTAGAATTTAAATCCCAAGTAAGCTGTTTCCCTTCTGCCTGCTGCAATCCAGTGAGAGAGGGACAAAGGCAGAGACTAAAGGTTAATAATAAAAGTATACAAAGAGAAGGTGCTTTACATACAAAAGGTGTTCACCACTTTGACTTAGTTCAATATGGCCACTGAGACAAAAACAAGATGGTGGACATTGCTGCAGCTCAGCAGTGACAAGCATTTATTCCTGAGACAACTGCAGAGAGACAAGGGAAACTGCTCTGTGCCAGGGACGAAGAGATGAATGAACTGTGCTTTATGTCAGAGAAAATACTCTGGTCAATAAATTTTTCCTTGTATTACCCATCCATATGCATAACTTTCAATACTACCAAATTCATTCTTTTTTACATATAACCTGTAGGTTATCACATGAAAACGTGACACTTACAAGAATTACTCATTTTACAAATATAAAGTTTAATAAAATCCAGTTACAACTGTGAATTTTAGTACTTTGCAAGTTCATACAGTAACACCTTACTTCTCAAAAGCTTAGGCGAAAAATGCTAAGAAACTTTAATATTGCAATGTCATTTTATGAGATTAATATCCCATTCACTTTGGAGCAGTTTTTGCTTCTGAAACTCACAGAGGCTTCAAACCTGGCTATATCCTATTGCTAAAAGTGGCTTGAGGAACAGGGGGGACAGGTTAACTTAGGAAGTACGGATAAAGAAACTGTGTGTGTTCTTGAACCAGAAGAAAGACTTTGGTCAAGCAATTTACTGTTGCATCTAAAATAAATGCCAGGAAATTAATAGTTACATGGTTACATCTGGTTCCAAATTTCGCTGATCTTTAAAAATTAATTCACTGGCTAGTTTTCTTAGATTTCTTCTGTAGTCAGTCTTATTTAGGAAGCAATTCAAAGGGTTATTCCTGTTTTGTCATTATAAATTAGTGAATACCATAGTCCATGAATGGGGAAATAACCAGCTAAGATAACAAAGTTATGGTAGTACGCTGGAAGCAAAGTTAAGATAACAAAGTTATGGTACTAGGCTGGAAGCAAAGTTAAGATAACAGGCTGAGGAATGTAAAGATCCTTTTCTGAGAATGGAGACTTGGGTGTTTGATCCTGCAGAGCTGGTAAAAGTTCCTGCCTTCTTCAGAGAGCAAGAGAGTCTGTTTGTACTTAGACTCCTCTTATATGAAAATCTCATGAGAAAAAAAGAGTCCTCCAGACTGTTCTCCCCTGATACAATGAGTTACACATGTGGGTTGAGCCTTAGCATCTTGTTTGGTCATACTAGAGGAACACTCATCATAATCAAGAGGAATGTAGCTCTGTGAGCAGTACCGTAGGTAGGGTGATGTGGTTTGAATGGCAATGTAGTCTGACAGCACATTCTAAATCAAACTTTACTAAGGCAATGAGAAAGATGAGCAACAATGCACCCATACAGTGACTTACTGGATCACTGACAGAAATTGCAAGATTGTAAGTGATGCCATAGCTCTGCTGGGCTGTCAAGGACACTTAATGTTGGAGTCATCTTACAGAAAAAATCAGTTGTATATATGCCTTTTGAACGTAGGTAGGAGTTGTGACACCCCTTGGCTCCACCAGTGGTGGCATGGTGTGAGAGAATCAGACTGTGGATGTTGGTAGCTTGTCCTACACATTATTTTGGGTAATGTGGGTGTCATCCTGCCTGCACATTGATGTTTGGTTAAGGGCAGGGTGTGATGAGGCAGGGTGTCAATGTTTTACAGATATATATACAATAAAATTTTGGGTGTTGGCTTACAGCTACCACACCAGAGGCACAGAACTCCCTAAGACCAATTTCTAATCAGTCCCATGTAGATATTCTTCATTGTAGAGGCCCAGAGAAGACGACTTTAGTTGTGAAATGGATGGTGCAGTCCAGCCTCAACCAATAAGCTTTAACTGCTAAGCCTGTATTTTCTTCAGCAACAAAGAGACTGACTTGGAAGTCTTAAAGAAAAAGAAAGATTTGCAATTTTTTGAAAGCTTTCAAGTTGCTATATAAAGTGCCTCATAAATTAATGGCTTCCTTGATTCATATGCTGAGAGTAAGAGTCTTCTTGCACGACTAATGTGCTATAAGTTGGCCTGACCTAACTGTACTGCCAAGTACTCCTACTGTTCAGAACTTTCACCTTGTCTCTTCTTTACAGACTGAATCTCAGCAAAACGCTCCCAAAACTGCAGGCAGTTTTCAGATAGTGACCCTTCACTGGTGTCTCTGTACATTCATAACACTGAGCCTCAAAAAGCAAGCAAGCACTTGTGCTGACTTCCAAAATACAGCCTACATTAGTCATGTCTTTAAAAATTGAAGATAACCCTCAGCATGGTTACAAATAGAGTGCTTAAATGATTTTAATAATATTTGCTAATAAGGTGACTGTAAAATTAACAGACTTATCCTTGAACTCTATTGGAACCTCATTTATAGGAAATAAAAGCAAAAGACAACCTTCTGATCATTTAAATCATAGTGTGATGACAAATACTATTGAATATGTGCTCCTGATAGACGGCAGAGAGGCAGTAGAAAATAGGGCAGTTCATCAGCTTGTCTCCTACAAACACTTTTTCAGTGTCTCCAGAGTTTCTTCCAGGAAGGATTCGGAATGGTTAGTTGATTCAGGTTAGTTCAGTCTTTAAACACAAACACAAACATGGCACTGTGTGGGTTTTGTCTGAGGCTCACTTTCTCAGCTTGGACATGTGGTAGCTACTTCCTCTTCTCACTGTCTGTGGTGGAGAACTGTATAAATGTTCTGGTTGTCCTATTTTAAGTAAAGGCTTAAAGGCTTAAAGGCTTTTCAGAAAGACAGGAATGTCAGCAAGACCTCCCTGTACTTAAAGCTATTACTTAAAGTCAAGTTGATCTACAACACTCTTCTCTTTCAGGCACACTTCCATTGTCAGGCTTGTGTTCCTACAAAGTCACTGAGGAGCCTCTTGAAGCTTTGAACCTTTGCTGTAGCACCTTAGAAGAAACAGCTGGTGCTGCTGATACCTCTTTCCAGCGATTATAAAGTCTGCAAGTTTAGACAGGTTATGCTGCACAAGATATAGCAGGGCTGAATTTTCATACTTTATTTCAAAATCTCTAAAGCACTATTTTTTCTTTAAACTAAAAGTTCGAGATTTTAATGTATTGTAAAAACCAGGGTCCCTAGGTATGATCCTATCTTTTCTGTACCTTTATCTGGTAACATTTGGGTGGGCTTTTCCTTCACCTGGATAGGAATTGTGACATCAAAATTCTCAGAGACCAGAGTATTCTGGTGTTGGATGATGTTGCAAGCCTATCTACGGCCTAAAATGCTCACAAAACACGAAATACTTCATATTGTGGTCGTCATGTCTGTTATTGCTAGCTAAAAGAAGCATCAAAATTTCTGCCAAGTGTTCATATATACCTTATGCTTTTTTTAAGACTGTTGAGCGTATTCCACTCACTAGAAGCATAATCCGCTCCAACATCTTTATTCTACTAGATTTTCTTGAAGTATTTAAAAATCAATAAATTTCTAAATCCATCTGAAATAATTTTTTGTATCACAGAAACCATCTTAAGATATATACATAAAATTGAGTCATCAGTGTATACTGTGTTACAGCATGAAGCATGCTATTTACTGCTGCTGTATTCTTCTTTCCATAATTCTGCTTCCTACTGGGTTCTAATAGCTTTTACATTTCTTCAGTTGTCAACTGCAAATTGAAAATACAAGCATATTGATATAACAGAAGTAGGAACATGATTACATTAAAATCCAAGCTATTTTTATTGCCTACTGCTTTCTTTTCCTGGTGTAGTTCTTAAAAAGAAATATTTATGCTTTAGGCATAGACAAGCATAAATAAACCTGTTTATACATGTGTAAACATATATGTCCTCTTGAAATAATTGTAAGTGGTATTACAAGGTCACAAGCTTTGGGAAAAGAAGGAATCTCAGCAAAAACATGCATGTAAGTAGCACTTCTTTTTTTTTCGGGGAAATTCAGAGTCTTGTAAGAAGAACTATATAGCTAATGTGTTGTTTTCCATTTTTTTGGATGTCACTAGTTTTTCCTGCAGTGAAAAAAATGGGTCACATTCATTGTTTGAGAATTGCATAAAAATTTCTAGTTTGTTTTTTTCCTTTTCTTCTGCACTGGTTTAGTAGCTGGGGCATATTATGAAACTGACAGAAACAGCACTTGCAACATAGTGGTAACGAAAATAAAATAAAGCTATTATTACTGCCTTCTATTTTGTTCTTTTTCTCTCATCAGAAACAAATATTGTTTGAAACAAATACATTGCTTAGAGGTCTGGTGAGCTGTTTGTTACAGCTCTAGAAAAACCTTTTGGCTTGTACCATATGTTTATCTTTCCTTTCACTTGTTAGAATCACCTATTCTTCACCTCATTTTATTTGCTTGCTATTTAGCAATAAATCTCATCTCAGCCCAATGTTAAGCCCAGTTTTCCAATCTCAAAGCATACAAACATTGCTCACTTTTTCTGAAGGAGGATTCTGAAGCTAAAGAAAAAATGTCGAAGAGCAATGTTACCCTCTAGTCCTCCTTTAGAGCAACTTTTAACATAAAGCACATAAAGCAAAGACCTTTTTACTGAATGCCTGTACTGACTGTATCTGTACAAAGGAATAGTTTTGTCCCCAAATTAGGAAGTTATCTGTCTTTAAATTGCATAGAAGGGTAAGAATAAATATAGGTAAATAAGGCATTGGTCAATTTATACTACATAGTAGGCACTGAGAGGGATTTATCAAGTGTTCTGGATAGAATCAAAGTTGCTGTTTCCTAGAATAATATTTTAAAGAGACCGGAGGTAGAACACTGCCTACTGTCAGTCAAGGATTCATTGCAGTTGAACTTTATTGGCAAAGAAAGATAAAATTTTATCCTCATACGTGGTAAACTTACATTGCAGCACCTAAAACCACGAAATGAATTACACTTCTAGGCATCACCTTGGTGGCAATTTAAGCAACTAAGCTCTGTAATGACACTGTAAATGCATCATCTTCAGAGCAATCTAATTCATATATTCCCTTTCCAGCCATTTATTACAGTGTTCATGCATTTTACATTTCTGTATATTCTGTTCAAACCAAAATATTTTCCTGCTAGTCTTTCAATGGACATTTTAGACTTGTGTTGCCATTGTGGTTTATATTCTTGCTCCGGTCCCTCAAGTTTAAATGTTTCTCTTGTGTGTTGAATAGGGTATTACAAACCTAGACAGTAAAATGCAAATCACAAACACTTTAAATTCAACTAGATTTAATACTTAATTTTCTTCCTCCATCATACCCCCCTCCTTGTTTTGTTGATTATAGCAAAATTTTCCATTCTTATTATCTCTGTTTAAATTCTTATGCAAAATTATTTGGAAGGTATGTATTCTGATGCATGCATACATTCCGATGTATGTATTCTGAAAACAGTGTTCAAATGTATCTAAGGTAGAAACTTCATGCTTATATTTCAATAGTATTGCTGAATCTGTTGGGCTGAAACTGCCCTCTTTTTCACTAAAAATCGTATCTCTAATGATTTGGCTGAAGACTTAGTGTTGGTCTTAATGCTCAGTAAACGTTACTTGTTTTACATGATTTGGAACATACTTAGTACACCATTTTCATTGTTGTCATTTTAGATTTCTTTCCATTCTACTACTCTCTCCTAACGCAATTAACATTAAGATGTTTGTCAAGGATACAATTTTAAGGACACCTTCTGCCAAAGAGGCCTCATTAAGGGCTTTTGAAATATAGAATACTAATGAAAGCCCCTTGTGGCAAGACATTTAGTTAAGGACCCATGCAGCTTAGGATGTCTCAGTTTAAGATATTGCTGCTGATGATACAGACAGACTCATTTAAGGAAGTATCAATTTAGTTCTGGTGAACTCATTTATGGCCTTAGAGATGAGGCCTAACAAAACCACATATTCAGAGGAAAAAAGTCAAATAACAATATGAACCTTTCTTATTTACTTTTCATTCAGTAAATGAATTACAGAGAGAATACAGTAAATATCATCCATATACTGTGAAAGAGTTCAAGTTTGCAATATCTAGTTTGAATTCCTGTTTACTCTGCTTTCAAGCAAATGCAGATTGTTTTAGTGGAATAAATTTTCAGTGTCATTAAAACTACTCTGTAAACTGAGCCTATAACACCTGAAGCCTGTAAGGCCCATACTTTCTCATTACAGAGCATGTCTCAATGGGATACTTGCGGTATGTGTTTCTAGAATCTGAATTCTTGATACAGTTCTACTTGGTTTATATCTATAACAGGTTGCTAGAACCACTGAAGAGTAGAACTGCAAGCTCATGGAGTCAAGTAAAAGGTAATGAGGATTTTGAGTATACTAATGTTGCATAAATACAAGGTAGCTAAGATTAAGTGTCATCTAATGTGTTTCAGCCTTCCGTATCATCCTCTGGCCAGCCTTTCAGCACTTCCATTACCACTGTGACTGTATCAAATCCCATGTCACTGCATGCTTATCCTTTCTTTAACCTCTTTTCAAGGTGTTCGCTGTCAGAGGTATGGCGCTGTCAGAGGCAGGAAAATAGAACAGATGGCTCTTTCATCTGAGGGCATGACTATCTCACATTATTTTCTTATGCTGGTTCTTTTTTCTCCCAGTGCAACTCATGCCATTACTGCCATAGCCCCTCTTTAATGACTTCTGTTAAACAGACAGAGACTACAGATAGTTACCTCAGATGGGGTTGTTCTTCACACACAGCAAGGAAACGGACAGTGGATGAGTACCATTTTGTTGTACCTACTGGTTAATGCTGAGGAGTGCTTAACTTAAATGAACAGTTTTCTTTTTTTTTTTTTTTAACATTTATTTCCTTTACATAACACCCAAGAACATTCCTCGTTATATCTCAATGTTCTCTCAAGTTGGTTTCTTTTTTCAGTTTAACAATGAATCTAGTATGTAGTTGCTGGCCAAATGATTTAGAGTTTTCAAAAATTATACTCAACCTGCATAAAATTGAAGTACTTCCATGGACTGAAATAGAAGAGATCATAAGCAGAATGTTTTACACACTAAATAGATTGGAAATACTTTGTAAAAACCAGTGGTTTCTGAGAATTGTCTAAACTTATATCTTATCATTGTGCCTAATGATGCTTCTCAGTTTCACAGGCATTATTTGACTGCAGTTTATGCTGTCAGATTAACAATGATAATTTCACAGTCTTCCTTTAGATATTTTTTCTTTTTTTTTTTTAATGAGGATAAATACATGTATCTTGTATACTATCAGAGAATCAATCCAGTATTTACATACAGTTTCTTCGATAGTAAAGTATTCTCACCAGACATGAAAAGCCCTGCAATATTTTCTATTTGTTTCAGGGCATCCTGTCCCATCTGGATTACTGTCTGTCCTTTGGCTCTTTCTGACTCTCCTCATCCCAACTAAAAATGAGTGCTAGTCAAGGGGTGTTTGAAAGAAAAGCAATTTAGGGAAAGGGAATAAGGATGCCTGGAGATGGATGCGCACTGAAAGGGAGAGAGTGCTTGCATGGCTCTCTTTCTAAAATATAATAGTCCCTGACTAGAAGAAATTATTTTTTTTTTTACTGTGTAATGTATAGTTATTTGTGGACTCATGAGTTCTTTGACATTCTTGATCAGTCAGCTGGGGTAAAATTGAAGATATCATATGCAGGGATTGAATGTTGTGCCTCAGTAATGTCCCTCACTTTTTTTCCCAGAAAAATGGCTGAAAATTCAGAAGTCAGAAACCTTAATGTTCCTTACTGCCCCAAACCAGCTAAAGCACAATCCTCTTGCTTGTTGTCTGAAAATTCAGATGGGTTCCCAGATTAACTCAGGTCATTAGCCATGCAAATACAAGATTTAGAGCTATGGGAATTTTTAAAAATAGGTTTGGCTTCTAGCTCTGGAAACAAGCATATGGAACATTCTGTCAGTCACAGATATCATTCACAGATAATTTGTGAATTAAACATGTTTATATTTTTTTTGGTTGTGATGTTATGTAAAGAGCACTTGTACTCAATTTCACAAATTAGGTGTCCATTTAGAGCTGAATATGTTAGTCTATTTTATAGTGTCAATAAATACAGAAACCATTATCTACTGATTTATCATGGTGCTCAGTTGTGCTATAGTTTATGGCAATTTACTTACCAAAAAAAGCATGTATATTGTTTTCAATTTCTTTGTGCTCCCAGGAGAGTGGTAAAACTATTTTGTTTAATAGACTAGTAACGATGAGAGAGTTAAAGCTGGAGGGTTTTTAAAGTTTCTGGAAAGATGTATTTCAGCTTGAATCACAACAATTTCTTGTGGCATAAATGTACTAATGTGACAATTACAGACTGTGTGGGTCATTCTGAACAAACTGAGCATTAATATTTGAATAAATGGTAAAAAAGCACACAAAAAGACACAAATCTTTGCATTTAAATGCTAACTTTTGGAATGATTAATTTTTCTTGTTTAATTATTATCTTTCTGTATGGATCTTTTAATATTTTAATCTTTCATTTTGAAGAGTACGTGTCTGTAGCACCATCACTTCTATGCTTTCTGAACAGCCTGACCATTTGTTCTAACCTTGACTTCCTAGGAGCAGCACAGTCTCACACTGAGCCCAACCACACCCTTTGGGGAAGGCTTATGTAGTGATTTATTTGCCTAAATTTATCATCTCTCCTCAACTCTTTTATGATGTTGCTGAGGTTTCATGTGGTGGGAAAGGGGACCTCTTGTTGCTTCATGCACTGGCTCCTTTCCTATAGCTGCCAACTTTAATCTGATCTGCTCACTTTTCTTGGGGATTTGTGCTCACAGAGAACATGCATCAGCTCAAACTCTTTCCTTAGCTGACTTACAATGCAACCAATACCCTCCTGGACCAAAGTCTCAGCGCTTTGTCACCTACTGCTACCCACAGGGCACAATAAGAGGTCTGCTTGACATAAACAAACTACTGCAGGGAGTTTCATCTCCCACCCTAGCTATACTGCAGGTGAACACCATCTGAAAGATACAAAAATAAATGGCACTATTTTGCAGGAGTTCTTTGGTGTTTCCATGTGAGTGCTTCAGGCCATATTAAAGTTCACTAGATTTTGCAAACACAATGAAATCTTGTTTCCCTAGACACTGCTGCTGTGCAGCAATTGTATGCTATATCATTTGTCTTTTGCTGCCTGCACATGCCTAGGGAGCACTAGATCTACTTGGTCTGTTGCAGAAAGATGTACCTGGATGGCCAGGTATGAGTCAGCTATGCAGCTGTGCAGGACCTCAGTTGACAGGTATTCAATCAGAAGCCATGCAGTTGCATTACTGTTATTGTGGCTGACTTATTATGGCCACAAATACACTTGCTTCTAGCTGATGGCTTAAAGCTGGTTTGCATCCTTTTACCCAGTCATACTGTAAAAACAAGACTCAGGTCTTACTAAAGGTAACCCATAGTCATATAGGGATATTTTCAAGACTTTTATTATGTTCATACCTACTAGGACCAAGTGAAAAATGCACTTTATAGAGATCTTGAGGGTCCAGAGCTAAAAGCCCTTGATAACTGAAGCCAGAGATGACTGGACAAGAGGCAACCTGTGGTAACAGGCTCATCAGAGGAAGAGAAATATGCTTAGTTTCTTTTCACATTGTTATTTCTCTTTTTTTTACTGTGTTACTTACCATATCTCTGGGCTAGGTGTTTTGCATTTAGTGCAATTTTTTCTATTCACAAAAATCAATCTTGTAATTCACAGAAATAATTTTGAAAAATCCATGGCAATGTCATGGGTTTTTTTTAATAATGTTGTCTCATTGGTTGCTATTTGCCTTCCAGTTCCAGCATTGCACACTAATGGCATAAATGTATAATTTTTCAGCCACAACAAATATTTGCTTTCATTTCAATTCTATAAGAAATATGATTCCAGCTTATTTAACTAAGAATTAACCAAAATAAATTTAGACATAGAAAGGAACTAAATTTGTGGTTCATGTTTTCCATTTTCAAATGTTTTCCTTGTTGTTAATATATTTCTATTGCTTCTGAACAGCAACAGAACTTACATCAGCATTGCTGCACGATTAGGTTGCATTTAGCTATCTATATGGAAAATAACAACTTTATTCAGACTTCCCTTGCAAAGAATGAGGATGACTTCATCATATAATAGTAGAATTTGAAAAGTAGAAACTTCAAGCCCAAGTAAATTGAGTAGACAAGTCTGCAACAATGGCTCATAAAGTGACTGAATCAAGGAATTATAGAATTGTTGAGGTGGGAAGGAACCTCTGGATATCCTCTAGTCTAACCCCTGTGCTCACAACAGGGTCAGCTAGAGCAGATTGCTAAGGAAGGTATCCAGTGGGATTTTGAATATCTTCAAGGCTGGAGACTGATATTCAAGTAGATATTTCAGTATTCTGATGTTTAAGTTGAATTTCCTCTGTTTCAGTTTGTGCTTCTTGCCTCACTGGGCACCACTGAGAGAAGTTTGTCTCCATCTTGTTTAATTCCCCATCAGGTATTCATATATATGGATAAGAGCTCTCTGAATGTTCACTTCTCCGGCTGAGCAGTGAAATCTCTCTCAGCTGCACCTAGTATGTCAGATGCTCCAAGACCCTTGTTGTCTCTAAACTTGTTCCAGTCTGTCCATGACTCTTGTACTGGAATGTGTCTTACTGGAGCTGGTAGAGGGGAAGGGTCACCTCCCTCAAGCTGCTGGTGACACTCTTCCTAATACCAGTCAGGAGTCTTCTATTCTGTAAGGTCACATTGTAGGCTTCTGAGCAGCTTGTTGTTTACAGGGATTCCTGTAAAGCAGCTTTCTGTAAAGCAGCTCTCCAACTGGTAGGCCTCTACTGTGTGTATGGATGCACAAGGCTATTTTCTCTTAGGTGCAGGACTTGGCCTTTTACTTTGTTGACCTTCATCAGTCTCCTGTCAGTCCATGTCTTCAGCCTGCTGAAGCTTCTCTGAATGGGAACAGGTCCAACTGGTGTATCAGCTATTCATCCCAAGTGTGTATCCTCACACTTGCTGAGAGTACAGTCTGCCTCATCTTCCAGGTCATTAATGAAGAGGTAAGACAGTATTTTCCTGGAATGAGCCCCTGGAGTACACCAGAAGTGGCTGATCTATAAGGCTGGCCAATCCTGACTTCCCAGTCAGGCCATGCTGACTATTTGCAGCAGTTCCTACCTTGGTAACTCAGTGACAAAACCTTTTTAACAGATTTGGAAACAGCTTCCAAGATTATTTGCCTCATAACCTTCCAGGGGATTGTGATTAGGCTGACCACACTATAGTTCCCTGAGTCTCCTTTCTTGCCTTTCTTGAAGACAGAAGTCTTCAAGTCCTCAGGAACCTCCTTCAACTCCCATGAATTTTCAAAGAGGATTGAGAGTGGCCTAGCAATGACATAGACCGGCTCCCTAGCATTTACCATTGACACATCCTATCAAGTTAGAAGACACATTCAGACTGTAAAGAAGGAACAGCTTTCTGAAGGTCTATAAAGCAGTCTCTGTTAAAAAAAAAATATGGAAGTTGAAACAAAATGTTTTGAAAGGAGGGATTTTATTCAATTACAGCTATTCACACTAAAATAAGAGTTACTATAACATGGTTCTTTACAAAAATCATATTTACCATTACAATGTAAAATTTATTCATACCTTATACAGAAACAGGTTGTGTTTATACCACAAAGGCTGAAATTGTTTGGAATTTCAGGTTAGTGTGGAGTGAATCTGGCTTCTTGGTGAGAGGTCTCTGACACTGATATTGCAAGTAGTGTGTGAACTTCTGATAACTTTTCCGATAGAGTATAACACTTGGCTTTTGACCCAGAAGTGCCAAAGTGATTTTGATTTCTTAAAAGAAATTCTTTCTTCACAGACTGTACTCCCATAATTCAGATCACTGGCAGTTTTCAAGTAGGATCATTTGAACAGAAGTGACTGTTGAAGAGAAGAGACCAAGATGGTAGTTGATACTGCTTTGTTCCTTTCAAGTGGAGTAAGGACACATCTGTGAACTCCACATCTGTACCTCTGCCTGCTGCAGGTGTCCTCAACTTCCTGCAACTACACATGTGATACAAATTCTTTTACTCCCTACATGAACTGCTACCTAGAATCTGTATCCAAAATAGAACGAACCACCTTGACACTGTTAGATGAATTCTAATATTGTTCTAGTCAATCTACTGTCATTCACTATCATTGGCCCTTGTCAACTTTTCCTGGTAAAATGCAAAAAGTACGAATATAAAGTACGAATATCTTGGGTCACACTGGACTTAAATATATGGTTACCATAATTCATATGTGTTTGACATCTTATGACCACAGTGCATGTAAAGTTTTCTGCTCCCTTAAATGGTGGGAATCACTAATCTACCAGATAGGATCCTTTACAGCTCTTGGAGAGGGCAGGTTCAGTTGAGTGATACATGAAAGATTAAATGGATTTTTTAGCACATGTACATGGTGAATAGGATACAATGTAAAAATCAGAAAAAAGAGTACAGTCTTTGAATTACTTTAGTAGTTTAAAATGTTTATAATAATTAATGCCTCAAATATTTTTCTAAAACTTCTTTCATCCAGCTGGGAGTAATTGTCTTCTTCCTTACAGTACCACACTCTAAGTAAGAATTCCTACCACAGAACATGTCAATCTTATGCTAGAGTAAAAGTGGCATAAGAAATATAAATATCTTCCCATGAAGATATTGATCCAGAGGTAGTCTGGATCAGTGGAAGCACTATCAGGTTTCTAAAAAAAATACATGGATTATCTATATACCCAGCAGCTTGGCTATTTTCTAAAGAGTTATTTTCCATGCAATAAATGCTGTCAGTTATCCTAGGACTGTAACAAACCTGTAGAAATGGCCTTGAGAATACCTTAATAAATGAAGACTTGAACATTGGCATTATGGCAGCCAACAAATGAAAAAAAATTCTCAATAAATGTCAGCTACTCTCCTTGCTGAACAAAAAGATAATGGTCCCCAAATTGCTCTACGCAGCCCTTTCACTTTGATGTGAAGTGTGTCTGGTGGTTGCCTTTGTTTCTTTCTACCATCTGGGTCAATAATAAACTCCACTTTCTTGATCTTCTTTCTGTTTAATATCCAAAACCCTCAGCCTACTTAGGAATCATTCTTCTTCAGCACGTCAAGGAAAGAATCTGTTTGCTGCCAAGATCTATTTAAGTGATACACACATTTAGAAAATAATGGCAATTCTTCCTAAAATGATTTATTCTAAGACTATGACGATAGCCAACCTGGTAATACCTGTCTACAGGTAAGAACAACACCAAACAACCACAACATTGGAAATCTATGACTGACATGACTTCCCAGTAGTTCACTGATAGTGGAAAAACACTAGTCTAGCTGAGAAAACAATGCTGTACAGCTTTATATACCAGTTAAAAATATGGCATTCCCTCTATACACGTGTTGTGTTTTGTTTGCAGAAGAATTATTCTGATCTCATAAAGTACATGCAATTTTCATTTATTAATCAGATCACCTTATATTCTATGCCAATTGTGTTTGAGTTACTGTTCTCTGCTGAATGCCATATCCTTTATTGAGACAGTATCACCTTATTAGAATGCACCTAGTAAAGTGTCACTGTGGTCAGGGCACTTCTGAAGTAGTTGAGGCAAATTAATATTGTCAAACCCGAGAGAGAGATTATAAATTCCCCTTTAAGCTGTTTTCACGTCTTTCAAGGGCAATTTACACTCTGCAGATTCAGCTGATGCTTTAGGTATCTTGCACTGTCATTCTTTGTCTTTAAATTTGTTTTATAAACTCTGATTTTTTGCATACTGTTTACATATGATAAAATATAACTTTAAGGCAAGTTTAAAGTTGTTAAAGATAATAAATACAGATGTAAACAACATTGCCAGGGGAAGAAAATAATTTAAAGCTATTTTAAAGTATAATTACCTTGAGCTGATATATCTAGAAAGTGAGATCAATTGACTTAGTCACCATTCAGATTCAGTTGCATTGCCAATAATTTATTTAGAAAGTAGGAGATCTATAATATTGAATATTTATTTCCTTTCAGACTCAAGTATATTCAACTCTAAAAGAATCCTTATTTCAAGTTCAATTCAGTTTTAATGATCCTTGCACAACAAATTCATCATGCACATTAACTGCAATGTCCAAAACACCTCCTGCAGTGACACTGCTCCCAAAATTTCAACTTCTTTACATCAGACAAGTGCAAGTTCAAATGATCTTAGCATTTTTACAACAGTTTTCCTCTTGCAGCTTTTCAGAGTGAGGGCTCTGCAGATTAGATCAACAAGGACACCCTTCAAACACTCCACCTTACTCAATGAACTCAGCAGGAAATGTTTTTGCTCCTTTCTCCCAGATAAACTTTCTCTTGTGGCTTACTACCAAGCATGCTGTGAAAGTCTTCCTGTTCCCCACCATCTGTGTAGATGGAACACCTGCTCAGTGTTCCTCGCTACTGATTGGGATGTTTGCTTGTGAATTGTTTCTGACACTATGCAAAGCTGACTCACAAAAATGTGATCATTCAAAAACAGATGAGAAGTATAAAGGTCCGGATGATTCACAGCAGCGTGGCTTGGATCCGCCTGCTCTGGCGGCCAGGGAGGGGGAGGCGGCGTGCCCTCTGCCAGAAGCAGAAGCGCAGGGGATTCCCCCGGCGTCACCGGAAGCACAGGGGGACTCCCCGAGGAATGCGGAAGCGCTGCACTATCCCAAGGCAGAAGCGGAGATGGCAGCGGCGCTGCGCGTGATTCGCAGGTGGGCTGTGCCGCTTCCAGAGGTGGCTCCTGTGATAGATGCAGCACTGCAGGCGGCTCAGGCTATCGGTGTCCCGGCGTGGCCAGCAAGATCTCACAGTGCCCCTCCTGCATCAGTACCCTCTATCCGCTCCACTCCGAGACCCGCCGGCACGCTGTGTTGCCGTTCGGCACCTGCACCAGCCCTAACTCCGGTGTTCATGATGGGCTCAGTGGACAAGCCTCCTTCTGATGACTCAGACAATGATCCGGACAATGCGCTGGCTCTGGGATAGAAAGCTGCGGTCGTCAAGCGGTGAAAGAAGCCCCTGCTCCAGTCGGTCCGTGGACATTTTCTGACTGCACCATGACAGTGCGCCCAAGGAACCCCAGGTGTTTCTGGGAAACGGTAAAACTGGGGGCTCTAGAGGTAGGGAATTGGAGTCTTTTAGAGAGAGTGCTGATACCAGACCAGACAGGGGACTCTGTTGACAATCAGGTGGCTGTGACAGCGCCCCTGGAAGGTGCACCGATAGGGCAGGGTGATATTAGCACGCCACAGGGGGGAACTCAAGCCTTTCCCATGTTCAAGGCTCTCCCAAATCCAGAACCACAAGCATGACGTCTTTGCATGGAGAGTAATGCAAGACCTACAAACCAAGATAGCACAATATGGTCTAGGGTCACCTGAAGTCATGCAAATTATCAGGGTTATGAACACTGACCTG